>LJZU01000145.1:0-116319 GCA_001513805.1 Davidsoniella virescens
CCCCCTCTCCCCGCATCGGCTGTGGTACCGGAGGGAGGATAGTTACAGGTATAGGATAAAGAAGCATATATGTAGGTGTAAAGCGGAGTGGGGTATTGTCCAGCTTGCTCCTTTCAACCAAGAAGCGGCGTTTCTTCGTCTACCCGCGAACTGTTATCGTTATCAGCTGGTGTATCAGGGTCATTATTGCTTTGTACCGGCACAATATTCAGTCCCTCCAGCAACTTCTTTTCTCTGTAGATCCAGCCAATGCAAACACCAGCGCCTGGCCCAGCAACTAAGCTCACACCCAGCATGACACCGACTACCTTGTGGCCAACCTCGACAAATAGCCAATACAAGACAGTAAGACCTACGAAGATGATGTCGATTTCGACAAACCGGAGTGTGCTGCGCGTCATTTCGAGTCTATCGTCTTTCTGCGCAATCAAACTCCAGATCAGGTTCCAGTGCGCAAGGATAGACACTACGACTGGAACAGCGTACGTGCTCAGAAGCGCTGTATGGTTGCTTTCGAGGTGAAGGGGAATCTGGCGCGTGACTTGGAAGGCGATGATACGGCGAACCGCCAAGCGAACAAGGGACACCCAGACAGGCGAAAAAAGCCACACGGCAACAGCCCAGGGAGTATCAAAGATAAGCATGAGCAGTGAAGGCAAGGCAAATCCAAGAGCTACACCAGCAGGAATAGCAACAGTCTCAGCATCATCATTGAAGTACCGGAGATTGGTGCCTAGAGCGGGATGATCCGCCGCAGCACTCCGTAGTGCCTCGGGTGAAGCTTCATGGCGCTGATCTAGAATGTTCCGAGAACGATAGAAGAATGCCGGAACAATAAGTAGCTCCCAGACAACAGCGCCGCCGATCAAATTGAAGACTAATAACGGGCCGGTGGGGTAAGCGATCAGCACAGCAGGCTGGTTACAGATGCGCGCGCCCTCGACAGTGTATACCGTAAGCAGACCGGCGACATACGATAGCGCAGCAGCCAATATGGCGAAAGCGCGCGATGAAGCCGCTGAGATTTGAAAGAAGCTGACAAGATAGCATAGGAGCGGACCGAGCACCGGAATCTGAGATAGCCCGGGCAAACGAGCGTGTGAGTGGCACTGCGAAAAGAGCATGGCTAGGTTCAGGTCGCTGTGCACAAAGAGTTGGATGGCAGTGATGATTGATAGCAAAACAGGAACGACTACAAGAGCGCGGAATGGGAAAACGGCTATCGGTGGCTTCCGCCATGACGACCGGTCAAGCACCGTCCTTAGAAACGGCGGCAGATTCATGGTGATATCAGAATACTAGTGATGATAGTTGGAGGTGCCAGTAAGTAAACAAAGATATAAATAGGAATATATCAAAGTTAAGACAAATCTCTCCGATTGCGAAAGCTAGGATAGGAGCACGGATTAGAATGACAGCAGTTTCAATACGGAGAAGATGTCATATCACAAAAGTTATGGCATGCAAGGATGAGGCAAAGATTTATTTGATCTACATTTCTTGCAGAGAGACGTCTCTGCTGAGGTCATAGCCTCGCCTGCTGCAAGGTAGTTACCCCAAAACAGCAAGGGAGTTCATTAGGCGCGCTACATGCACTATGACAACTTGCGATCAACCCTAATGCGGTTGCAAACCCTATATTCAAGAACAGGGTAAGGTTATCATTGGTACAAGTGGCTGTAATGTTGTTTTAGTAAAGGTGCTCGCTTTTATACTCTCCATCAATATTATGTAGTTATCGTATTCTAAACTTGGACAAGGAAGCAGTAACGTAGCTTTTGTATCTACCCGATATATACAATCTCTAGGAAATTTCTACGATCATGAGCTGTTCTTCTCTTTGATCATGGGCAGGTTGAAGGATTCACTTTCGCCGCCTTGAAGCTTCTTCCAATTGAAAAGATCATCATATAAATTCCACGTTAATAGACCAACCCATGGTTGCACGTTATAGTGAACCTTTAGGCGTAGGTTAGGCGTCTCGGCAAGTTTACCAGAGGGGTGGGTGAGCTGGTACTTCGGGCGTTGGTTTTCGACATGGAGCTTGCCACTAAAGGTAACCACCAAAGTTAGTAAGAGGTAATTGAATATGGTAGCTATGATTACACATAGATGAAAATTATTGGGATAGTGCGTACCGGCTTGGGTCAGTCGTCTTGCCCTGTGAACTGCGTTTCAGCTTTTTCATGGTGGCAGGGCCAATGTTGGCAAGGTGATCGGAGCTTGGTGTAGTGATGATCTGGTCCCAGATGACGGCAGTGTTATGACCGGCTGGCGTGTTCTTGGTCGCCGGTGCGTCCCATTCTGCCGTCACGTACACAAAGACCTGCTTAGTGTTCCATGTGAAGAGAGAAGAGAGGTCGGCGTCGAGGGAGAAGCGAATAGAGGCTAGATCGGTTTTCTTGGTCGAATGGTAGTGCGCACGACCACGGATACTACAATAAGGAAAAGTTAGTAAATGGTCGATATTTCATCACCAGAGAGCTTTGAGGCGCAAACAGAGTTCCATGCTGATGATGGTAATATAATTAGACGTACACGTTCGTTTGTTTCGAGACTATGGATGCGCTAGGGTCCCGAACTAGAAAGATATCGCAAACGGCAACGAGCGCAGCTGCCGTGAACAAAACAGTGGTAAAGAAACCGAAGGCGCTTTGTAAACGCGTGAAGCCGCTGTGCATGATGAAAATTGGTTAATTCCCGGTTCTTGAGGGCCGCTCGACGATGATTTTGGGACAACTGGGCGCTGGAAAGAAAAAGTAATGCGAAGTAGTACTTCTCAAGTAGTGTAGGTGGATTGAAATTGGAGTGACGGCGACGAACGATGAAAGCTTAATTGGCTTCAAAAGGCCACAATGTAAGCGAGTGGGATGAGGTCAGGATAGGACATCTTGCGGAAAAGGTGGCCGTCGGTAGAACATCGGTGAAATATAGACTTAAAGCATTCCTATGTAGGCGTTGTTACATGATGATTGCAAAGAAAGGTTGTCGACTTAAGTTATTGACGCCATATAAATGGCTCTAGCCTATAATAGATTATCAATTCAACTTGAGCTGCCTTCAATCAACTTCAGGGCTCTTCTTGTAGATTGATTCCACGATCAATTGAAGCTGCTGTTATTGGCCCCACTGTTGCTGACTACGCACAAGCCCCACTATTATTAGTTTTAAAGGACTTGGAAAATCTTCACGACAATTTTGATCTTAGATGTTCTCTTCACAGACTTCATCGCATGTTGCACATGCGTCCAAATTCAACAGATTGAACTGTATCATTGCAAAAGGAGATGGTTTAGAGTTCTTGGCTAGCATGAAATCGCGCCTTAAGACTCAGTACTAACGGTAAGTCATATAATATCGTGAGATCGACTCTGTAGGCTTCAAAGGCCGTCTATAGACAACTCTATGTCATCCCGCAAACTTTTGATCTGACCACCCGGCTCTGCTGCTTGCTCTATGGGTTCCTTTTTGGACTTTCCAGTCAGTTTGGACGTCTTGTCTGCCTGTTCTGGAGGGGGTTAGTGTTATTAGAGTGCAAGAGTGAAATTGTCCTTTTCTAGGACTGGGCCATCATAGTCCATACCGGTTGTTTTTTTTCTACATCGGTGAGGCTCCAGGCGCTCCGACATTTCTATCACATATTGGTGTAGTTTCAAGATATCTACAGTCGTATATAATAATTGCATTTCTCGGTAGTAGACTCCATTCACGTGTGAGATATCTTAGTATCTATGGAAGCCACCCTGGTTCATATGTCGAACAACAATACCGTCCAATGGCCCTTTTACGATTAGGTCTCTCTTCTCACCAGGCATCAGATCTATATAGTTATCGTCCCATATTAAATCGTCTATGAGAGAATCTTGCTGACGTAACGTTGTCTCCTGGGTCGAATATATGACTAGCCCCTTGAGTGGTACCTTAGTAGAAAGAGATACGACCGTTTGTAACTGATCATCGACTGAAGATGTAGTAGTCAAAACGTGCAAGTCGCCCGGATTTGGGATAGGCAAGTGTACGTACTTGAGAGGCTCTGGCCAATTGACAGATCGAGCTATCACGCCTTGATCATCGAGAGTCTCTGAAACTGGTGGCTTGGTGTCGGACTCAGACGCCTTGTACAGATATGCAACTGCAACTGTATCCTGTGGGTTTGCGACACGAACTTTGGCTATCTCTACTGTGCTATTCGAATTGAGGGCGGGTGATTGAAACAGAGACCGAGAAATTGCTATCTTTTGGCCGGTTTGAACGTTGAAAAGTTGAAGTCGGCAAACAACGTCTAGATGGACGAGTGATGTGTTGGATGCCCATAGTTGGATCTCGACGTCGCTACTGTCAATCTCATCTTGTTCGACTTTCTTGCGTACCATGGAAACCACGACCGGAGCAAGTTCTCGTTTCATAGTATAGAAAGCTAGTTTACGCCGGAGATTATAATCACAGATACTCCATGATGTTCCAGGCCAACAGTCGTTCAGCTGCCACACCAACGCTCCTCCGCAGTACTCGCTGCCATTGTTTCTCCATTGACGGCGCCAAAGTCTGAATGCCGTCGATAGGCACTCAGCCTGTATGGCCTGAGTAGCATATATATAGGATTCTAGATCGAATGTGCTATAGCGGATGTTCTCGGCAAGATATAGCGCTAAGCGGCGTTCATGACCGGCGGCTTTGTTGTGGAAATCCATTGTAGATGATTGAGCATAGCGTTCGGTATACAGACTAGGGTCGTTTGATGGTAGAAATTGCTCGATTGTTTGGACGCTGGGGAATGCTTCCATACCAAACTCTGATATGAACCGTCCAATAAGCTTGTCGAAGTCCTGGTACTTTTCCTGTGTCCCATGCCATACATTCCATTGGTGAATATCACCGATAGTCGGATCTGTGGTATCTCGGCCTCCCCATGGACTGCCATAACGATAGGGCGTCTTCGGTACCAATTCGGCACATACATCGGCTAGGAGCTTCTCGTAGATATACCGTGCTGGAAAATCGGATTTAAGCCATGACTCGGGGTCTTTGTCATCTTTATCATATGTGAGACCTTCGGTTTCTAGGTACTGGTAGTCTTCATTATTGCCAGCCCAGATGACGATGCTGGGATGATGACGCAACCGAGTCACATTCTCTTTTGCCTCTGTCTCGATGGACTGAAGAAATTGCGTACTGCATGGATAATTTCCACAAGCAAACATGAAATCGTGCCATACTAGTATCCCGAGTTCATCACAGATATCGAAAAATGCGTCTGATTCATAGACACCGCCTCCCCAAACGCGAACCATGTTCTGGTTTCCAGCTACGGCTAATTCAAGCCATTGTCGATACTTGTCGTTGCTGATGCGAGGAAGAAAGCTATCAGCCGGTATCCAGTTGCTTCCACCACAGAACACTGGTATCATGTTCACACGGAAGTAGAAGCTAGTTCCTTGTTGATGGTCAAAAGGTCTCTGAACAAGTTCGACTTTGCGTAAGCCGATTCGTTTGACCTTCTTGTCGATTAGCTTGGAGTCTTGAAACAGTTTGATGACAACTACGTATAAAGGCTGCTTGCCATAGTTCACGGGAAACCATAGCTGCGGCTCTTTTATATGAAACGTCGTCTTGTCCGTAGACCAGCAGATGTCGGGGTTCTCTTCACCAAATGAACCTTGGATAGTGACATCGGGGGGATACTTGTCAAAGCTGTTGACGATGGTGTTGATACTAATGGTAGCAGAGGGTTTCAAGTCTTCGTCAAAGGACACTTCTGTTTGAATATCAACGTCTTTGATATAGGCCGGCTTATAACTAATCGTGACAGGACGCCACGGACCACATGTCATCAACTTAGGACCCCAGTCCCAGCCCTTTAAACATTGACGATAGTTAGCCTCAGATGTCTTATAGACTGTTGCTTAAATTCATATCTTACCCAATGGTACTGTGCTTTACGGACAGCAAGACGCGATGGATCGCCGTTCCAACATCCCCATTTGTGATCAGGGTTAGCTTTCATGACATCTTTGCCAATCAACTCGGCGCTCTCAAAAACGATGTCGAGGCAGTTTTCCTTGCCTGGCATACATAGAAACTCTGTAATATTCACCCGATATGAACGAAACATATTGCTAGACCGCAAAATAACATGCTGATTCAGTCTCACACTCGAAAATGTGTCCAGACCATCGAATATGATGCTGGCATGTTCCAGTGGCATTTCGGTGGGTGTTGAAAAATATGTGCGATATGTCCATTGACGATCTCCAACCCATTGAACAGCGGATTCATTCTTGCCAACAAAAGGGTCGGGTAACAAGTTGTTATGCAATAAGTCAAGATGAACATTGGTAGGGAATTGTGCCACTGGATACCAAGGTGATTGGCCAGCGTATGAAGCTGAGGGAGGAGGCAAATATTGTGGTGTTTTCAAGGTATCTTTAGGACCACTTTGGCTGAAGGACCACTTCGAGATATCTTGTATGAGATATTGCGAGGATAAATCCTCTTCTATCCCAGACTTGAGTGGATCTTGTGATTTGATAGTCATTTTAGTGTACATTGCTATGGCTGATATATAAAGATGAATCGTTAGGGATATCGTTAAGATTTTGAGCAGAAATCGGGGATCTCACAACAAGTGTCGTATTTGGAGTTTTTCCTCCAAATAATTCAAGTCGTAACATGTTCTGGCTTGCATACATATATTTCGATTCAAGATGCACATTTAGCGTAAGGTTACATGTACAATTACTATTTCGGCTTTCTTATGAGCAGCAACCCTAGCGGAGTAGGGTTGATTGTGGGGATATGGCAACACAGCTTTCCTCGATATCAATGAGACTATTTTCAACTTTGATATTTTGCCTACAAACCTATTTCCCATTGATTTCATCTCTTCCATCCATAACTAAAATCCAATTTCTACGCATAAAGTTTTCGTCAGATCCGAAGATTGAAATGGCATTAGAGTCACGTGACAACTTAGCTAATCAACTCTATGATGACCTCGTCCGCAAATGGAGGCTTCATGGTGATGATGTCACTAGTATCTGGAGCAAGATGACCACGAAGCAGCGAGAAGTCTGTGTCAAGTCTGGCAGTCTTGAGATGCTAAAATCACGCCGCGATACAAACAGAAACTTGAGAGGTGTCCGAGCTTTGTTGCCAGAATGGAACGTGGAGGACCTTTGCCAGCAAGGTCCCGACTATCTCATTGAGCTTGTCAAGCATAGAGCTACTAATAGTCTTCAAGATCAATATGCCTGTGGACCGGGCGGCACAATTGGCGACCACCAGTTCATAATGATGAAAATCAGGGCAGGTGAGCTTGAGAAGAAGACTGAGCCTGGAAAAGAGAACACGCATTGTTTCTTCGTCGACGGCGATATGTACGGCGTTGGTTTAGATTTTAGAGAAGAAAGTGTATCAAGCCATTTTCAAAGAGCTATCGAAGCACAGTTATGCATCCCGTACTCTATTGGAAGCATTGTGCTTATGCGTCAGGTCTTTCTGCTCCAAGTTATGAACATAACTCTTGCTGACATCCTTGAGTTTGGCTCCGATTTGGAAGAGTCTATCCCCGAGGCTGCAAATATCAAAGGCAAGAAACAAAATAAGATGGGTAGTTCTAGCACCACAACTGGAGTATCACTTGCCATCCGACCTGCACCGGCCACCAAACGCACCTTGAAGGAAATCCGCCAGTTTGTCAAAGACCAATCTGATGCTGTTAACGAGTACTTGGAAATCATCAATACTAGTCCTCAGTTATTAGCCAATCTTCTGAATCTCCGGTTCTTTTCAGAGCCTGGCATGATACCGAATCAGAAAGGTTACTCTCTTCACCTACACACCGACAACTTCATTAGCCCTGTGTTTGTGGATACTGTCTATACGTGGATAAAGGCAGCGTCAGTGTGGACGTATCTTCTCTCGCTCGTAGATTTACTTGAGAAAAACCAAACCAACAAGATCTACAAGCAGATTATCCTACAGGAGATCTCCAACGTTTGTCACTTGGAGTTTATGCGCGCCCAGGCTGATTTCAGACGTTACTTGCAGACAGGCATGGGCTTCAAGCTTTTCAAGCGCATATCAAACACACCAGACTCGCTAGGGAACTATAGAACCATCTTGAAGAAGAAGCCAGAGGAGGTCGCAAAAACGGATCGTCATCTAAGCTACCTGCTCCAGCTATCCCTTCCAAAGCAGACGGTGACTTCTGTCTCCGAAATTGTCTCAAAGCTGGAATCCATTCACCAAGACGATGTAGAGTGGGAGCGGCTCTCTGAGATGGAAGCTCGCTCGTTGGGTGATTTGGCAACCATCGTCACCTTGATCCGAGACATCACGCCATCTATCTCCATGCCACCGCAGGACAGCAAAAAGGGCCAAATGTTTGTTGCACGGTCAGCCGGTCTTGACCAAGAAGTTGCAGACATAAAGAAAGATGCTGACTTTTCTGACTTTGTGGTTCCTATCGAAAATTTACGCAAGCCCGAGGCTGCTGCCGGTGCCCTCAAGATGTTGAACGATCTTGTCGTTGCCAAGGCTGGCTCAGATCTCGGATTCCTATACCAAGACATCATCGAAGAATGCCACGCCGAACTTAAACGCCAACTGGACTCCGTGAAGCCAGATCAACCGACTTGGGGCTTCCTTCCTATGCCCCCCATCGACGAGCCCAAGGTGCGCATCGAGAAGCGGCGGGAGAAGCAGAAGACACGTCCAGCACATTCATCTATCTTTCGGTCAGTTCCTGGCATCACCAGTATGCCCGAAACCCTCAAGCATGACGAGAAGTCCCCTCCACAACTTCGTATTGCAGTGAACGATACATCTCTAAAATTGTTCAAGATACTCTTCAGCAAGGGTGAAGCACGCGGAAGCATCAACTGGGATGATTTCACCAAGGCCATGGCGGCTGCTGGACTAAAAGCGACCAATAAGTATGGCTCAGTCATCCAGTTTATCCCAAACGACAATTTTGGTATCCCGAGAAGCGTTACTCTCCATCGTCCTCATGGTAGTAAAATTGAAGGATATTTGGTGCTAGCATTTTCAAGACGTCTGCATACAGTCTATGGCTGGGATATCGATACCTTTGTTCCACTTGCTTAGATAGTGTAAATTAACATATGACAACACCTAACTAATGAATGCTTTTTATGATACGATATCGTACAAGTGTCTTTAATTCAGTTGTGGCTATATGTAATGTATTTCTTTTTGAGTCTAGGACATGGCCTATATATCATAAAACCCTAACCTTGTCATATCCGTAGAACTACACCTGTTTGATTGAGAGCTATTTTCTAGGTCAGATATTTGTCATGGATATTGAAATAATATGTAGCTGACGATTTGGTGCACCTTCGAAATATATTGTTTCATTCAAGAATCCCGACAAAAGCCTGTCCCCGGGGAAGATGGTAATACACTATTGCTAGGCGCCCACCGTCATTTCTATCCAGAAGCTGATGTTGTACGATTGAGGGACTCTTGTACCTTAAAGAGTTTGCCCACAAGGTACCATTCAAGTAGAAAAGCTTTAGGAATATATTGTTCATGTGAGCCAATGCCAAATCTGTAGGAATTAAACGGCCGACACGATGATTCAATCCATCCTAGGTCTATCTTATCCATGTGCTTACTTACGGGTGGCATCTAAGCTGGGCGGTCCTTTGAAGGGGTTTATTATTTGGAAATAAGATCATGAGATGCCAAGAGACTCGTATTAGTGGATAGGCTTCCGCTAAACCTCCATTAACAGACCGATAGCCAATACACATATACCTGACTTATGACTTGTTGCTACGAAAAGCAGTTTTTGAGAAGTAATCAGATCTTGTTTATTGTTCCATATTCTCCTAGGTCGCCTGATTTGATAAGTAGCAGGATAGCGGAATTTGATACGTCTTCTATTTATGTGAAAGCTAAACGGAAATCCTTTGATAGAAATATTAATTTGAACGCGCGGACCGTGATATTGCTTTGTATTTGGAGGGGCGTGTATAGGAAGATCATTCTGTTTTGGTTGATACTATTGATTCTAGCATCTCGAGATATGTCTTGGCTTGGAAATATTCGTTATCAAAAACGAGTTCAAGAATTGAGTGGCATAAAGGTGAGGCACCCCAGCCTAGTTTACCTCGACATAGTCGGAAGTAGCTTCATTAGTGACAATTGAGGTTCTAGAACTACTTAGCGGCAAAGTGTTTACTATAAATCGTAGATATTATGAACAATTATGAGCAATGACAAAAAAAAAGGTTATATAAAATGAAGGATTGTAGAGAATGTTAACTGTATTAGGTCGATTTAGGTGATTTTCAGTGTGCAGCTAAAGAATAGATAGAGTCATCGCCTGATCGAGTATCGTGACTATTGAACTAAAGCATCACAGAATCAATCAATATGTTTCCATGTAGGAGCAAATGAATAATTATATTGAATACCTAGAGTACAGAAGAAATAATGGAGTAGATTGCAAAACGCCCGGTGGCGATTACTACTGTCGTTTGCCCAAACCAGGCGTATTATTTCACTTTTTTTTTTCTTCGTTAATTTCTGCAGGGGAAGCCGCTTTCAACGGCAATGAGAGCGGCATTAGTAGCGGGTGTGTCGGAAGTTGTCTTCTTTTCTTTTGACGTTTTTCTTGGCCTGACTCAAGATGAAACTAATTCTGGTCTGGACAAGACATACAGACTGAGAATTTCAGAGGAAAAGAAGAAAAGAGGAGATTTTTTCATCAAGCCCTTCCCTTGAGCTTGAACGGCAGTTCGATCACAGCGATATCCTTATTTTGATATCTATTTTTTGTTAACTATCAAGATGACGATGACTGGATTTTTAGGCTATAGCTTCAGCTTCATTTTCTTATATACGGATTCTTGATATCTGACTCTTGCTTATCTCTATATTTCAAGTCGTACAGACGATGCACATTATAGAAGTTACCATGGATCGCCAATCAATAAACGGTAACAGCCGCTGTAAAGCTAGGCTTAGTTTGTGGTTGTTTCTTTTTTCATTTTTCATAATTTGTTTTGGCATGTTTGTCGAACGTCAAAAGGTCCCTTCCTGTTTTTTTTAAATATCTTGGTCTGACGTATGAGATGGATAGAATGTCAAACCAGGTTATTTCGACGATAGAAAAAAATGACAAGATGAAGAAAGTCTTAGTTACAGGTTCTTGCCAATGAAAAGATTACATGGTACTGGTAGAGCTTAAGGGACTAAGTTGTCTAATCAAGAGGTGTTTTCATAAACCTCAACCAGATGGTAAAAGTCTTGTTTGGGGGCTTTGATGAAACAACGACGCAGGAACCACGCATACTACAAAATAAGCCTACAATATCAAGATGTTTGCGCAGCCACAAATTCAGAGACTTACAGAATTGTTGTATTAGGGTTATACTAGGGCTAATATAATATATCGGACCTTGTTGTATAGTAAAAGTCGGGCGGTAAGCTGACGGAGATGGCTAAGTATGACACAAACGTGATGGCTCGGGCGTTTCGGCAACAGAATATGTCACTTATACTGAGAATCTAGTTGTTTGGCGGGGCACTTAGGTGAACCATTATGACGATGGCCGCGATGGTGTTTGCTCACTTTATCAAAGCGGAACTTGTACGTAACTAGTTCTTGCATGTCAAACTAGTAGAATGGAGAGTCTAGACCATGAATATAAGACGTATATTTTGCAGGCTATGCTTTGCAAGGAGATATTGTTTGCTCGTCTCCGCAAAAGCGCATTTACATGTGAGAGGCACAAAAGAGTAGGAAAAAACCTTTGTTGTGTGATATAGTGGGCGAATAGCGGCTGATTCGATGACGTCGGCATGGATAGATCAGCAGACTCTTTCGTATTTTTCCGTATCTTTGTATTTGATATTGGACGGAAGATTGTCGTAAGAAGAAGTAAGAAGTGTAATAATGTAGAAATAATTTTTAGCATAGCTGGGCAGAAAGGGATCACTGATAAAAGGAATATTGACCAGTCTAGACTATTCCGAAGTTGAATGACATGGCTTGGCGATATGATAATAGATCAAAAACAAAAGAGTCTTTTGCAGGTCTCGGAAGCTGGCGAAGGAAGAAGTTGGCACTGCACTATTGCTTTTCCTCAGATCGTTTTCTAGGCTTAATGTATGCGAGTGGGATGTAAGCTGAGGGTGTGTGTATAAAAAGCTTGAATAAGAATAGCGTCTACCGGCTCTTTAGCTTTTGCAGTAGTGTCGAGACATGACAATACAAGAATCGAGACTCAATAAAGAGATGACATGTGGGTTAATGATATTCTGGACTCTGGACCTTACATATACCGCTGCCTTCATGGTAGGAATATAAAGAATGTACCATTCTTTTTGTACTGCGAGGCAATCACGATATACTAAGCTAAACTGCAAGGGGAAATCCGACTGCCGGCAATACGTTATGACTTTGAGCCAACGAGCTAGTGAGTATGCATACAACTATAAGTACATGTATGTATGTAATGAGCCAGTGGTATGTGAGACTTGTTTGAGAAAAAGAGAAAGACTCATGAACCTGAGTTTAGCTACTACCACTGCTACTACTACCCCAGCTATCCATAGATACCCGTCTTCTCTTTCCCCTCTTGGCTATTACGATGGCCTGCAGGACCGTAGCGTTAGTGGCCGCCCGGACCAATTTGCCGAACAGGTTACGTATGCATTTGTCTGTTCACAAATGTGAAGCGAGGCGAGGTGCTGGCCTGCATAGAGATTAAAAAGAGAGATGAATGATGAGGTCGGATAGAGACATATATCTGTATGTATATTTATTTGGAGATACATGGTGTAAGGATGACGACTGTAAAATGTGTAGCGCGATAGACTACTAACTTCTATAACGACATGTCAAGATAGGGTTGTATTACTTACAAAAGTATAATAGTATTTCAGTATGATCTCAGTGATTTAGGTAGACGTAAAATATAATCAAATCAAATCAAATAGTATTTCAGTAGGATTAGTTGCATACATATATATCTTCATGTAAGTGTTCAACTAGGTCGGCCTTACGTATATTTCAGGCAACTGCGCTAGAGATAGCCCACAAAGATTCAAATATTGTGGGGTTAGGCTAGTTTAGATCAAGTTCGAGTTGAATTTGGTTAGGAAATCGTTACCTGACAAACCTCAAGGCAAGGCGGTGCCGTGCCGGCAACTGCAAACTGGCTACGCTAGACTTGATTCTGAATATTGTTGGATATGGTAATCTTTGAGTAAGCATTTACAATTGAATAGTATACGTTTCGTGGCTTGTGGTTGTATTTGAGGAGGGACTAAAGTGACTAAACAGAGAGGCGGTAAATGGGCGAAGCAGGGCAAAGGAGTAAAAGACACACCCGAGAATATGCAGGAACAAATTAGTTTAGTGTGCTGAGCGAGATCTACTTCAGGGTTACTATGGATGGATGAGGAAGGGTTGTAAGCATATATCCTAATGGAGGTGTTGTCTGAGCCGATCTTTGGCGTACAATGCAAGATTGTGTAGCAGCGGATCATGTATAGTGAGTACTAAATATACATGAGGTACACATATCCTGGTATGCGTCTCATGGCGGTGATGCTTACATATGGGCAAAGTCCCTGAATTCGATATCAAAGCCTGTAAATGCTAGATTGTCCATACTATCTTTGTTGGCTCGAGTCTAAGTCTGCCACAGGCAATAAGAGTTTGCTACCCTAAACAGCCAGTATTACTATGACTGGACTGGTTTTTCTTTTTTGTTGCCCTAGGCTATTAGTAACACCGTCATCACGACTATTGTAGCAAACATGTGCCTCCTCCCTGCTAGTCCACGGCTGGGGAAGGAAGAAACCAAAAAAAAAAAATTGGGAACAAGGAATTCAATAGACACCGTCACTGTTACTTTTTGAGGGCATCTGGTCTGAAGGATAGGCACGCAAGAGAAAGAACGGTAAGAACAATGTTCCTAGAAACGGAGGTATTATGCTTTTATCCTTGAGCAATATCTAGTTGTGCCTATATATTGAATTTTGTTCGGTAATTTGAACATATACGATATATCTAGTGACACGAAGATAACTGTAGTTGGCAGTTCGTAGAGCATAGACCTTATAAATCATGGAGGATACTATCTTCATTAGCTACGTAGTATGGAGGAAAGAATAATTATAATGCTAACAAAAGTTCAAGGTATAATCCAACATGCAATGCAGTGTGGGGAAGGATCGTCTATCTAGCTGTATCAATGTATATGTACAATACATTGTCAAAGTCACATAACATAGAATCAAGTGCCAGATAATGCCAAGACTAGGAATACTGCATAGGGTCCAAGCTGAGAAGAGAAAGAAAAATGGAAAACAAGTGCCGGCCAGGAAGTATCAATAGTGTCTACACTTAGCGATCCTGCCTAGGCCAAGTAAAAATTGCAAAAATGAGAGAGGTGGAGAGAATGCCATTATTCGCTAAGCTAGATATCTCTATGACTAGCACATGGAACGTCCGGCAAGGGATATGAGAGAAGCCGCTGTCTCATATTTCATATATTTCATAGAATAGAGTATCCAAACCGAAATTGAAAGAGTCTGACAATGGTCCTCCCTCCCAAGGAAGGCTCAAGTCTGACAGACAGTATGTCTTATATTATATTACATGTTGGGCCGACTTTAACCCTAGTTTCAACCCTGATGCGCGTAGAAGGTACGTTGAATAATCAAGACGGGTAATGAAGACAAGGTATGGATAGGGCCGGGAGGGTGTGGAACTCCGCGGGCTCTAGAACACATGCTTTACTAATCTAGCCTGCGAATTATACTCTCGTCTTTGGTTTTCTGGTTTCTTTGGTTCTATTCTTTGGTAGAGCTTGGCAAGGGATCGATGGAGGCGAGAAGGCCTTGGAAATGGTTCTGCTGGGGGTTGCAGACTAGCTGGCGGAAAGGAAAGGAAACATTAGCGAGCTATGCAAGATCATGCGAGGGCAAGCCAAAAGCAAGAAGAAGAGGAGAGGAAGGAACAAAAGGAAGCCGGCTGGCGTTCCATATACCCAAGAAGACATCCGAGCAAATACACATGTAGAATCTGGATCTAGTAATGCTACCACGGCAGCTAACACATATTTTTGTCTTGCCATAGATGTTAAATGCTTGATACTACATACTTCTACTTTTTTTAGCCCAGAAGGCTCCCTCGATACAGAAGATACTACAACACTATCAGAGGATAGGACAAGTGAATCGGCGGGAGGGAAATACTTGGAGATAAGAGCATGCCTTTTTTATATGTTACTACAACTGACTCTATAGCTAAGCAGCACACATGATCGTAGCAACGGCATGATCTCCAACCAGGCAAGATCAATCTCTGGTTCGCCATGAGCCTTAAAGGCGATAAGAGACATAAATAGCACAGAACTTAGTTACTGTTTGCGTACAACAGATATTACATTACATTACATACATGATCTGCAAGTTGCCGCTACAACCCGTCGTCTGTCCGTCGACTCTTCACATAGCTAGCTCGAGCCAATTAATTGGTCGCTTGCCGATGGAGGGATAGCCAACGTTCGGCTGAACAGTGATGCCGACTAGTCAGGCAAGTATAGACTATTACAACTGATAGATGGCTTCGCTTCCGCTCGAGTAATGGATATAGTTGATCGGCTATTCACTAGAGATGAGCAACAAATAGCTTAGATATCGCCATCGAACTTTGATCGATACGAACAACGGCTGCTCTGGATAGAAAAGAAGCAACGCATAAGTCTACAAGCAACCAGTACACTAGCGCTGTGACCGTACAGGCGCTACTAACTACAGTGGCTTCGATGGCTAAAATAGAAGCTGTAGAGTCACGGCCCACTAGAACATACAATGCAGGACCCTCTATATATTTAGTGCCGCTCTCATGCTATATAGGAGGGGGTCGAGTGAAAGGGGGGGTGTGACTTACTTAACGCTAGTTGCAACGTTTCCCCCTCTACTGTAACTCGCATTGGCCATTTTTTCTCTTGCAAAGGGAAAGAGAAAATAATAGGTCGTCCACGTCAGCTCTTTTCCTAATCAGGGTAGGGTAGCAGTCAGTAGTAGTACTGGCTATTTTACATGTGTAATAGATGAATCGGGAGTGATAGAAAGAGAGAGTTAAGCCTACATGTACTCATAATCGTGTATAGTTAATTATATGGATTATACAATATCTACTTCCCCAGACTCATTTACCTTCACCAATCATAGTGGTAAAGCCGATGAAGAGTCTAAGATGTATAGACTAAGTCGAGGCCCGCACAGTCCATTGTTGGGCATGGATTAAGCTACAAAGCACGGTATGCCATAGGATCCCAAGCTCAAGCTTGTGGGCTTGATAGGAGCTAATACGTGTACTAGACAAAAAAAAGTACTGAAATATGCCAAATTATGTACCAAGTAGAGTTATAACTATAGCTAGAGGTTCTACTTAGATCATCTATAGGAAGTAAGTCTATTGTATATTAACCTAAGCGGGTAAGCAACGGGTGTTTGCCAAGACATTTCAATGCTACTATACATCAAATGTGCCATTTCCGACTACAATATATGTAGAAAAGCACAGTTAGGCCGGAGCAATCTACTGTTCGGTACATGAATTAGTACGCTTTGTTTTCCGTTCCAGAACTGGGGGTATGGGAGTATGATTTACACACTAAATTGCCCTATAGTCTAGGTGTTTTACAGTGGACAAGAACAGGTCGTCAGCACTAGGCAAGTGATTTGCGCATCCAGACATATCTGTACAAATAGGTAACATCGCAAAGGAATTCGACGGAGAACAACTTGACTAGCAGATCCCGAAGCATATGGAACTTCAAACTTCCACCCCTTGGGTCTAGTGAAACTGCGCTATCATCCATATTGGCCGCACTAATCAGAGCCTCTAAACTAAGTCACAAAGCACCTATAAATATACTTACAGCGCTTTGAATGTGTATCTACTGTTAGTCAGCTTGTAGTAGTCATTTATATCTGCGAAGTTCCGTGTATGTATGTACCTACGACATATTTCTCTTGAAAAAACAAACGACGAGGGTAAAGAACAAGCAAGTCTGTTCGCAGTGCCGTTAAACCAAAGAGAACAAGAGACGAGCAAATCACCGATACTTAGGCCAAGATCACGAATGTAAATACCTCTTTGGTCGTGCGACTGCTAGAGCCTTGCATAGTTGTCTCTTCTCGTTAAGAATAGCTTCAGAAATAAACATGCTATAGTCATAATCATTACAAGAACAGCCGAATGGCCACCAACGCTTTGGGCGACTAGCAGGAATTTTACTATATATGTCGATACCGGCTATTGGTGGGCTGCAGTCTTAATTGTGAGTTCAGGGGCTCTCGCTTAAGTTTCCATTGAATGTTTTGTGCCTTTACCTCTTGTCTGCAATACTGTAACTAGCATTGCCAGCGAATATTATCATAGAGTAGAGTGTGATCCACGGCTTGATAGATAGAGACGGTGTTTGTTGTCGCTCATTCTTACCTTCTTCTCTTAGTCGTATCTTCAAGCGAAGAAACACAGAAAAGATGCTAATTTGACGTCCAGTTATACGAGGAAGTCTAGTAGTCGTTTGCGTTGGTGAATTTATACGTTATACCTATGGAACCCTAAGGTTGGAGCATCAACTCTTGACTGAGCCTTTGATTGCTCTATTCGATTCTGGTAGACCGAATCAAGTATTACAGCCTGTAGCTATATACAGTCTGTAACTATATATCGTAATGAAGCTCAACGTGGGCATTGTGACATCAAAATGTGGCTACTACGACGTGTTGACGAAGATCATGGCTGCTCTCGAGCCCACATACGATATTTTGGATCTAAGTGTCTGTGTCCTGCTGCAAGATCTCTCTAAGAGCTAGCTAGCTAGAAGAAAAGATAACAATAGGAAAGCAAAGAGAACAAGAAATATTATCGCTGCTAGCAAAGAGGAGTAGTAGCTTATGGGCTGGTTCGCGTTCCTCAATAGTCGTGACAGAAATGGTAACATTGCCACGATGTGACACTATAGGTATATACATGCATATATGTAGGCACGTTGGCTTAGTAAGTAGGAATGAAGGGTAGAATCTAGTCTTCAGATACTCATGAAGTGATCATAATTTTTGCTACCAATCTTGCTATCTTTTCAGGTAATAATCTACGAACAAACCAGATAGTTTGTACCAAGATATCACACCCAAACATAAGATCAGCTGGTCGGCTCAGATCTCATAAACAAGATGCTAAGATAAAATATCGGACGTCGGCCTTCGGAACCAAACATTGCTATGTATCTACGATTCAAAAGAGATATATAAAATAAAAACGCAGCGGAGCCTTTTTCCATTGTTCTATTCAATATTCACGTTCCCTATATCGAAAGGTCCGTCTGAGAGCGTCACCGAATGTCAAAGAGTTTGTTGACTTTGATAATTCCACTTAGAACTCATAAATGATACATATCAAGATAGCCAGGATTACAGAAAGAGAAAGAATACAAAGCTGCAACGATTGACAAGGGGAGGGGTGTTGTTCACTTACACCCCAGTATATGCATATGTTCATATGGCTCGCGTATATGCATATTTACTAACCACTATGGAAAAGAAAACATGAAAATAACCGGAGAATTTGTTCCTATTTGGGCAAAGGAGAAAAGGAACGATTTCTCTTGGTTAGTGGCACACAGACTAGAGTTAGAGTCTATAAACCAAGAATGCTGGAGCTGTTATTCCTTGACCTACATATATATGTACATGTATGTATGTATGTACATGTACATATATGCTATCAATATTACATGACAGGCAATTAATAGTAACGTTCACTATCCAAGATTATCTTTTTTGGAGAGCTTTGGCTTTGGCGGTCACCTGCGCCCCCCTCGGACTATGAAGAAGATAAATCAAGGAATTTGGTGTCATGGATATATATTCTAACGGATATACAGAGATGTCATATGTGATTAGTGGCGTTCCTTGAGATGTCTAGAACTGAGATTAGGCGGACTGGACTTTGATTGCTACTTGGTCCGTATCCTAACCTAGTCTGTATATAAGTGACTACTTCTATAGAAGCGTCTCTAAGAATTCGAGACTGAAGAATACCAAGGTATACAATACAATAAGACGGGCTGTCATTGTAACGTGCCAATTTCGCTATATATGAACGATGATCCCGGAGGTACAACCAAGCTGGATACTTAGATATCTAGATAGTCGGACCAGTCGGTGAGAAAGATGATCTAGAATAGGGATGCCCGTCGATAATGAACAAACTGGATGTCTTGTTGCCTCCAAATCCCGGATTAGTTATCACATAACATCCGAAAGTAAGAGGTATTTTTCTTGTGTTGTCCCGATCTCTAGATCTGCTTCTTTTTGTTTGATCTTATTCTCGCGGGCCACTGAGGATCAAACCGCCCACATCGTTTCCCGAGGTTCAACAACACTGACAAGGCTGTTAAGGGGGGAAGACTTTACTATAGTGCACCGCAGAGCGGCTGTGGCGGCTGGGCTCAGTTCACAAATTGATGAGGGCTCTTTTGGCGTCAAGCTTTGACTAGCTTATTCGCTGGATACAAGAGAGTGAATAGCAAAATGAAAGACAATGAAGCGTGGCATATAATGTTACAAAAAAAAATATCGCAAATATAGGAATGGGCTTAACAAGGGAAGAGGTGCCAAAAGTCTACCTAATGCCAGACAAGAAGCAAAGCTTAGAGCCTTTTAGGAACCGTGATGCCCCCCCCCCCCTTTGGTGCTTTTTTCCTATGTCTTAATCATGTGTTCTGCTACTTGAAATGCGTTGGCCAATACGCAGACCACTGTGGCTTGGATGCTACAACTTGGACGTTTCTTATCCAGGGAATTTATGACCCTTTAAAGTCCCTCCAGGGTCATATGGGTGGAGAAAGCGGTCTGTCATCGCGGTTTATATCAGAAATATTGATATAGGAAACAGGATAAGAATAATCAAAACATCTCATTCTGCATGCATGCATATAGATAATGAAGTCAACTGCCAAGCAAAAGTAAGAAAAGGGTTTCGCCTCGAGGGGCAAAGAAAGACAAGAACAAGATATTACCAAGGAGAATACAAAGACAAGCATCTGGGGAAAGGGCACCCTTGACCACGGAGCAGTTTCCGAACAAGTGGTTGCAGACTACATGGCTATAACCAAGATTATTATCTTAGTACTACTGTAATCTGCATGAGTTGCTTTCTTGTTTGTTTGTTTGTTTGTTTGTTCATGGCTATCAGATTGGCAAGAACTGAGGAGTGGGATATATGCTTTTTTTCTTCTTCATTTTTGTTTTGTTGCTATGGCATGCTAGACACTAAGAAGTATTATCAGATAGGACACCTTGTTATAGCTTATAATTACTTGATATTCCTGTTTTCTTTTTGGCGGACTGGGAAGAAAAGAAAGCCCAAGCGTCGTTAGTATGGCCATTGCTTATTTTTTTTTTGAATAGATATCAAGAATTGCTCACCAAGACAACCAGGGAATTGACAGTCATGTAGTTAGATAGTGCTGTTCCTAATATCATGAGTTATGTATTCATGATATGTAGCTATATCACGCAAACAACATCGACTCAAGTGTACACATATATCACATAGTAGATTTTGGTTATTTATTTCCTATTGTAGTAACTAAGAACCGTTCTTTGATAGTACTTTACTTCTTTGTTTCGATTTTGTCTCTTCGATTGTCCTATTTGAACCCTGAAAAGTCTCGGAATATTTCTAGACCCCCCTGACTAGTCTACCCAGACAATATTTAGTGCCATCTATTTGCCTAAAGCGTACTTATAGCTAGTGAGTTAGATTTTAACGAGAAAATACCAGAATAGCGTCAAGAAACCTGGCGGTCTTTTGCAGATCGGCTTACAGCTTATGACGACTAGTTTGATCTGACTAGTGCTTCTAAATCGGTGATACTCGAGAAATAGATGTGATGCTTTGGTGAAACATTCCAGAACAAGCAGCATACTTTCTTTGCTTTAACAAGTCAGATTGGCGATGGCCGTCGGTGCTGTGTCACTTGCATAACTCAAGTCTACCATAGTTGACTATACGGTTAGCTATGCTACTTTAAGATTGGCACACTAGATTCAAGATCTTGAACTATATCCAAAATGTCTTTGAGATATCACTCAGTGCGATAGAAGCCTAGTAATAGCTGTTAGTATCGATCAAGATAGTTATGATGATGTCCTTTTCGTGATCTTATATCTGCATTTCTAGAAACTGTATTGTATACGACGGCAGTATTCAAGAGTGTAACTGCTACAATGTGAGGGGTGAGTATACTGTAACAGTGTTTAATGAAGGAGCAAGCATATATACATATGTATAGTAGTGGTTGAGGAAAAGAAAAGAAACAATTTCCTGTAACCTGCTGGTACCCTATATGAAGACAACAAAATATAAAGTATAAATGCTCGCCATGTTTTATTATAATACTTTTTTTAGAGTTGTCATCGGCTCGTGATTTGCATAAAAACAGTGGAAGCGAGTGTCGATCATAGTCGATCAGCATAGGAAGGCTTTCCATTTAGGATGGTGTGTCTATGCTATCTATGTTATCTATGTATCTTGGTAGTTTGTTCACTCGTCAGTTAAGTTGACATGATTGAATAAATTCAATAGTTAATAATCAAGTTCTGAGTGGCTATCTTCAACCGTAGAAAGGATTGTTTTTTAAGCCTAGAAATTCATCTTGGGTTAATCCCCAGTCTCGCATGGCTTCTACATTATTAAGCCCAAGTTTGGCTAGTAAAGTAACATCGTCCAGGAGAATAAAACAGACATAATAGAAAATACTACCTTCAACAATTTGATTAGTATTTTCTAGACTGCGCTAGACTAGCTCGTTGTGTCTAAAAATAGTATCCTTTGTCCTGCTTTTCCTATTCCTCTTACCACTAACAACTGACACTTGGCCAATAAAAGAAAATTCCTCAAGTTAAAACCACTGGATAAATGACGCGGCTCAATGCTTTAAACTTGACTTGCATGTTTTGTGTCGGAGAAAGAGATCGGCAATTTGTTTCTGATTAGAACTAGTAATGAATCATGGCAGGTATTAAGGCCCAAGCCGTTATTTTTGTATCAACAGAAGATCTAGAATGTCATAGAGCGAGGCACTCAAAGTGAATAGTAGATGAAATAGACTCTCAGACCACTCATGACTTCTAATAAGTCTCACATCTTCTGATCGAAGAACATATCGGATCAGATCAAATCAAGTCGGATCATTCTGGCATACAGTCGAAACCAAGTCCGGATATATGTATCTGTAGTATGTAAACGCATGGATAGCTTGAGCTATTGAGAGGAACTGTAGTAGTACTAGTTGCTATCATAGCGCTAGAAAAGTAAAAAGTACAAGTGACACATTGAATCTCCCGAAACAATATGTCTACTGGACTAGATAGGCCACGTACTATGATGATCTCTTTTATGTATCTACCGATATACATACACACATTGTCTGATTAAGTTAGTCTTGCTATGTATCTCTCTCTTTGTATGTTTTATTTGCTGTTTGTTTGTCCGAATCGAGATTGTGCTCAGTCAGTTGCGGCTCGGGACTAGAAGACGAGGCCACAGATGATCGGCCAACCCTGGCCATGTGTTGTTTTTTATATAAGACTTAGGGAAAGAAAGAAGAAAAAAAGAAAACGAGTCGTCGATATCGTGGGGAAAGCAACAACTGTTTATAACAATCATATCTAATGTGTATAAATTAAACAAGAAAAGACATCATCCCAGCCATTTGTATATCTGTACGTGCTTATGAGCTCGGTAGCCCAGTTACATTATACATATCACGGATACAAAGTCCTTGTTTTATCAGGCTGTATTCATAGCTCCGGGTTAAGTAAGAGAATACGACTCTAGACGCAGCATTTCTCTGAGACTGAAAGTGCACAAGTCCTCCTTTGCATACACATACGTAGTTCATAAAATGGGAGGCAAAAACTGAAAAGGGCCATCGATCCTTTTCAGGACTTGATATTGAGACGCCACAACTGTGCCTTTTTTCAAGTCTCTTATTTTCGTGTTTGAACTCCATGTTGCAACTACGACTCAATAATATCCACCACAAAAAAGATACTTATCAACTATTTCGTATATAAATATAATCACGAAGATAATGTCCTGTTTCTACATGTTTCCTTAATAGGCAGCACATATAGCCTTTTTAGTGTCTTTTAGTATTCAAGAAATAATACCCAGTTGTCCCCTATCATATTAGCATACGTAAGCTCTCCTTGTTAGTGACATCTTTAGCTAGTCTGTGATTCGTGTTTTTTGTGCAACTTCAAGACAAGATCGTCAAATTCGCCCATCAGCTCAAACGGCCTAAGCAAAAGGAAATCTACAGCCAGGGAAGCTCCTTTCTACTATCTATGTGGCGCTAAAAAAAAAAAGCTGTTTATAGCATCGCCAATCTTCAAGGGCTTCCCATGCTTTTCTTCTGTTCTTCTTGAAAGGTTTGGGCTGCGGCCACTAATGCAAGGCCTAGTCTTTGGTTTTCCTGGGCCCCCGTGACACGCCAAATGTGTTAGTCGTAGCTGATTTGCTTACTCCTTGCATGTGTGTACGCAGCCTTTTTCGTAGCTAGCACAATTATCTGTATAGAAATTTACCCACATGTCAAAGTCAGAGACACTGATGGTCTAGAAACTCTCCTCCGTCTCGCCTGTCTAGAGCTAGCTTATGATAAACGTAGCCGGCCGGCAAGAATCTTATATTGTGTATACATGTAACTAGTCACAATTTATTAGAAGATGTACTTGTCACTTTGAAATGTTGTAAGTGTATGAATATAGATAGATTATCTTCAAAAGATGAATGGTTACCAGTTCAGTTAGATAAAATCAGAACATACAAACCCACGATGTCGGTAGTTGTATCCTAAGCCCATCAAAACAAAAACAGAAACAAATCTACTGAGAAATAAATGATAAATAAAAGAAAAGGCCAAACAAACAAGATTACAGCAAAAGCTGGTGTAGTAACAAGAAATAACAATAATAAAAAATAAAAATAGATAAAATAGAAGATAAAAAAATAAAATAAAAAAGAGCACGAGCCTGTAAAACTCCCTTAACCATAAAATAAGAAAACTAAACTCCAAATTCCCCAGCCAAGTAAGTACAATAAGGAAACGGCGTTGAGCCAAAAGGAACCAAAAAAAAAGGAGAGGAGAAAATTTAAAGACACCGGGTCTCAGATTTTCTCTCACATCAGTGCGTTTTATACAGAGCCATGAGGGAGAAGCTTTCAAGAGCATAAAGTCAAAGTCAAAAGTAGAAGAAAAAGAAAAAGAAAGTAAATAAACGAGAAACAAAAGTCAATGAGCGGGTATAACACAGCAAAGAAAAAAATGCATGAAGAAAAAAAAAAAGTACAGAGAAGAAGAAGAAAAGAAAAAGAAAAAAAAAGGTCAAGAGACACGCCGAGTCCAGTCCGTATTCCGTTTTAATGATCATAGCAGTCGTAAGCAAAGTAAGTAGTAGAAATAGTGATAGTATATACCAGCTACTCAGTAGTAAGGTGTACTCTCACTAGCGCTGCCAAAACCAGCTGTGCTATAGTCCCCGCTAGACACGTACTCAAAGGCTGGTGCATTTACGCTGTTACCACCAGAGGTAACAGGAGCACTTCCGCCAGTAGCAGCAGCCGCGTAGCCAGAATACGGAGCCAAAGGACTTTGAAGGGCCAAGCCAGGCGTCATGAAGCTAGGACCAGCACTATGAGGCGCCTGGGCCTGAGACTGGCTAGAAGCATAGTCACGACCAGAGTGGTCATAGTGGTGGTGATGCGGCTGTGTGTGATGGGCCTGAGCAGCAGCAGCAGCAGCAGCATGTGGGTAGAATCCGTAGGTTGGTGAACTGCTAGGGTAAGCTGCCGTAGGAGCAGCAGTAGCAGTGCCGTAGTTGGTAGACAAGCCGTGGTTAGCTGGGAAGCCGCCGTATCTTGCTACAGAACCAGTGCTAAAGGCATCCCGCTTGCGAACCCGAGCATTGTTGCTAGTAGCACAGCCACCTTTGCGTCCAGAGATGGCACGAGACGACAGATTCTGGTGAGGAGGAGGTACGCGGTGCTGGTGTTGTTGTTGTTGTTGCTGGGAAGCATACATGGCTAGAGCAGCTGAAGAGGACACTCCACGGCGGGCTGAGTTGTCCTTGCGGTAACGAGTGGTACTTTGAACGCCCTTCTCGGCAGCCCACGGCTCAAGGACCCAGACAGTCGACTTCTTGCAGTCGGCAGAAGATAGAGGGGGGTAGCAGCCAACGGGGAGGGGGGCGGCGCCGGGTTTTCTGTCACGCTTGACAAAGGCCTAGAGAAGACAAAAGCGTGTTAGTCAGTGACGGATGAAGAGAAGTAGAAAACAAGAGACTTACGCCGTTCATGCTCAGATTGTGGCGGATGCTGTTCTGCCAGCCCTTGCCGCCACTGCGAGGCTTATCAGTGTTCTCACGGAACCACTGGTAGATCTCTTGCAGAGTCAGGGCACGGTCTGGGGCGCTCATAAAGGCACGGTAGATAAGCTGGGCATAAGGCTCTTCGACCTTGTCGTTGATGCCATCGCCGTCGGGCTTGCTATCGCCAGACTCGTTGTTTACGCCGCCGTTGCTATTGTTGC
Source organism: Davidsoniella virescens (assembly GCA_001513805.1). Classification (NCBI taxonomy): domain Eukaryota; kingdom Fungi; phylum Ascomycota; class Sordariomycetes; order Microascales; family Ceratocystidaceae; genus Davidsoniella; species Davidsoniella virescens. Next base: position 25,668 of record LJZU01000145.1, read on the forward strand.
CGCCCATCAGACCATCGTCGTCATAGGCTGATCCGTGCGCAGGGCCAACGGGACTCGATGCAGACCCAGAGTACCGCGGAGCAGGGGCAGCAATGTAGGGAGAAGTAGACGCAGACATGCCGATAGAAGAGCACGCAGGCGATACCGGCTTGAGGCTGGTTCCATAGTTACCGTTGCTCGACCACTGCTGAGTGCGCGGCGAGCCAGAGGGGTTGTAGGAAGCCGAAGTCACTGGAGGCAGATGTTGTTGCTGCTGGCCCTGCTGATGCTGGGTAGCGGCGGCGGCAGAAGCACCAAAGGAGTAGTGCTCGTTATTGTCGTAGTCTTCTCTGGGCGATGGGACAGGCCAGAGACCGGTAGCTGGGGCGGTAGTGGCGCTGTTCGAGCCAGAGGTCGACACCGAGCCCGAGCGGTGCAGAAGAGCACCCAGTGATGAAGGGGCCGACAGGGAAGAGTTGGCAGACATGGAGGGGAAGGCAGTGTGTGACACCGGGCTCTGAGACTGGGCTGGCGTTGGAGCCTGGTGGGCAATGGACGCCGAAGGGAGCGAGGCCGACGATGGCGGGTCAGATGGCGCAGAGCGAGGGTAGAAAGACATGGTAGGTGAGGGGAGAGTCGAGGTAGCGATGGACTCGACAGAAGGCAGCGCAGTATGGTAAGGCGTTGAGTAGAGGGTGCCGTAGTGGTCCATAATGCTGTGCACAAAAAGAGAGAGGTGAGATAGTCGGGTAAGAGGAGGGGTTGGAAGAGCGAGAGCAGAGCTTAATAGGCCCGCAAACTCAAGGGATGCCGTCTGGCGAAGTACCCTCAAGATATAGGATCAAGATAAAGGATATAATGTGTCTCTAGCAAGCAGATGATGTTCACACAGAGTGGACAGAGGAAGACTCAGATTCAAAATAACGCAAGAGAGATAGGGAAAGTAGTAGAGCAAGGGAAGGCCTTGAGGGGAGAGCAGCTTCTATAAACAAGAAGAAGACAATGATGATGAGAGTAGATAAAGTGAGAGGTGTGTTGTGATGCTCAAGTTTGCGAGGGACGGAGAGTAGTAAAAGGAAAAGCTAGAGAGGGAAGACCAGCAGAAGTTATACTACAAGTGAGGGCCGGGGTGCCGCTAGATAAAGGAACAGGACAGGGCGTGTGCGTTCGGACTTATTGAGTAGCTGTATCTGTAGAGACTCTCTCTTTCTTTCTCTCTCTCTACTAATAGATGAGTGAAGAATGCGAGAAAGTAAAAATTTAGATATAAAAAAGTAATAAAAAAAATACTAAGCAAACACCGGTTCGGCTGTTCACACACAATGTTTTCGTAGGTTGGTTGTTGAGTTTGATAGAAAAAAGATGTTTATTCTTCCGTTTATTCGTTCTTTTATTGACAAAGGATAAAAAGAAGCGGGCGGCTGGCTGATCTATAAGCAAAAAGCACAAAAAAAAAAGCGTAAAAAGAAGTCGACGTTATGGTGATATGATATAAAGTGGAATAGAAGAAGTGCTTCTGGAAAACGAAGGGCTATTCTGATATAGTCGGTTAGAAAAGAAGATGCGATGATAGAATAACGGTAGAGTAGACGTGAATCACAAGGTGGTGACGAAGAGTGTCTAGTTATAAGAAGAAACGGAAAGACACAAGAGGGGGACCGATACGGCCTGTTGATGCTTTTAGTGATACACCCGGGGGTGGTAGTATGACAGTCGGCATGCCTACATTGTAAGTATTTACAAATATATATATATATACATGTTGTATTGTTAGCTGTGTGGCAATAGCTCTTCTTTGGCCTGTCAACCAAGAGAGCAATAGCAACAGCGACAATTCGTCTGTCATGGCCTGGGGGTATAGGGAGAGAGAGCCATCAACTTTACTCTGTACATGCATATGATTTATGCTTCTACTAACTAACTACATACTATTGCTCCAAAGCTGTGCCTGGACCGCTTTTCGTTTCTGCTGCGCTACGCAGACTACGTACTCCAGAGTCTGTCGACTACGACTGCGTGGACTAACCCCCCCCCCCTCTCTCTCTCTTTCCACTACCCTGCCACTTGCCACTACCCTGTAACCTCATAACCTTGCTTTTTGCTTTCACTTTTTCTTTGGCCCATAACTCGACTTTTTCTTGTCAACACAAACTCAGCCTAGGGAGAAGAGAAGGGCAATAGCCGGCTGCTTGTTCTTCTAAACCCTGTCCTAGTCGTTTTTGCAGTATTCCATAGTATGATAGATATAGTATGAGCTCTTGCTGCCCTAAGAAGCCTACAGATTTTAGAGAGGCTAGGCTCAGATTCACACCCCCCACCCCCTCCGCTTTCTTCTTTTCTCTCACTCTTATCTCTCTTTTTTTTCCTCTCAGTAATGAGTCCTTTCTGAAGAAAGAAGTTTGCACTTGGGCAAAGCATCAAGCAAAAGCTATTGTACAAAGCAATAACATATTGTCCTGAGATGATTGTTGAAGGCCCTATAAAGAGACAACGAAGAAGACTTAACAGCACTTTGTTACAGGCCTGTGCTTGCTTCCCGTTTTTGTGCGTCTCTGCGCGATTACTCACCATGATTTTCAGTATTCTTTTCGTTCTTTGTGTCTGTTTCCTGGGATGAATTGAAGTAAAGTGGTTGGTTAAGACGCTCAAAGAGATAGAAAATATCAATAATATGTAGCATAACATACATAGCATCTCATTTAGTAGAAAGTATGATGGGGGTGCCCGTAGTGACCCAATAAACCACTAATCGGGTGCCAGTGGTGCTGTGCGCAGTTTCTGCCAGTGCTTGATGAGCTTGCATTATTTTATTTCTTCACTGCTATTCTATTGCACTATGCTCATGATATGAAGTATGTACATATAACGAATAGCATTGCTTTGCTACAGCTTGACCTTCTCTAGACTACGGCACTGTAAGTACGACCAACCTGAACAAGATGTATCTATATACATATATGTATGACGTCTTTATGGAGCATTTTTGCTCTTTTTTTTTTTTTTTACACAGCTTCATCATAGCTCCGTTTCTGTAACGCCGCCGTCTGCTTCAGCTACCTGCTTCAAGGCCATCAAGTGTCTGGGAACCCAGGCTAGATAGATCTTCTGTGTTCGATGTTCTATTCCGTGGCCCGGAAGGGCTGACATGCAAATCAGCTACCCAAGACAGCCTAGTTACATGCATGTATGTACAGATAGCTAAACGGCTTTCTAGGACAAATCCCTATGGTCCATAAACAACCTAGTCATCCGTCCTGTCGGCTTCGCAATCGACACTCTTTCCTACTTCTTTGATAAACAAAGCAAGCAAGCAATACCAACACGGCAAATTCCTGGTAAATCCATTGTGAAGGACGGCTGCCGGTCCAAGCAACAAGATCAGGACGAAGATAGCAGAAAGGGTTCTGGTCTAGCTTCTGGTTTCCATTCTTCTTTAATTTAGTGCCGTATATTGGCACTATAGCTGGCTTCAACTGCCAAATATGCAAAGCTGCGACACGAGGATCAAAAACTGATCAAAGAAAAAGAAAAAAAAAATTTACACACAAGTGTAGGAGGGGCGTCCTTCGATCGACTTACTATCTTTGGTCTTAGTCGTTATAAGTTGCGAGGACGTGTGCGATAACCCTATTTTGTGTCAGTAACCCTTAAAATGGCACCGTAAATATTATACTTACGTGCCTTAACATGCGCAAGACGTTATCGGTTTCATTCCGACCTATATTGACAAATAACTATGACTTCATATAGAGCAACGGCCGAAAGGACTAAGTCGTCAGAATTGGGCGAAGCAAGTTGAGAAACAAAGCTGGGTCTGGCGTGAATCGTAAGATAGTCCAAAAACTGCCCGGCCGGCAAGACTGGCTGATAGAAAAGCCATCGTAATGTGTGGTTTTTCTATAACTTAACAGCAACATTCTTACTTATCACCGAATGAACTCGGCCAGGCTAGAGTAATGCATAAGGCCCTCTCTTGATTGAGTACTTGACACATTGAAGATCGGCGTGTGATCGTCGGGATGTCTGTCTCTTTACTTTTTTTTCTTTTCTGTATTGTTCATAGTTATATACATTCACAAGTTATTTATTCACTCATTCCTATACAACGTATCTGTAAGGTCTAAAGGACCTCTCCACACGTCGGCTGTTTCGTTTCTTTTAGAAAGAGCATCTCGTTTTGTCCTGAATAGCTACATAGTACATAGTATAATGAAAAAGGGAAGATGGCAATAAATTATCATGGTAACAAAATATATGTAAGATGGCATGACCCCTCAAGATACATGATATTAAATGAGAACGAATAAACTGAAAACAACAATAAAGCAAAAGCCGTGTTCTTGCTACTATATGTATGTGCTGCAGGGGCTTATCGGGGCAAGAGATCTAGGGGAGTGTCCCTAGTCTAGCTTAATGCAAGGATAATTTATGCAACTATCGCAGTTGACTATATGTACAGCATGCATAGTCTACAGACTTGTATTGACTTAGGCGGGATTGTTCTTGTTGGTTAAGCTAAGAACAAGCATATCTTTCTGGACTAGCCTCAAGAGGACTACAACGCATATTGCCGGCAAACGAAGCTTTCTATCAATGTCTTAGGCTGTTTGTACGTACCATAGTACAGATATGTATGTATATTCATTCTTCTGTATGCAATATCTCGACTTTTGTAATTTCTTCTTCTTTACAACAGACGGAAAGCTAGTCTTCTCTGTATCTTTCATACACGTAGTCATTCCAAGCTCTAGAATGCGTAGCATATCTCCTCAGAAGGCCTTAGCTCTTCTCTTCTCCTTGCTGCGGGCTGCGGCATGGCTTCAGGTTGCTCGGCTCTCTTTTGAGCTTGCGACAGTTGCTTGCGTTTGCATGTTATGATGAAATCATAGCTATACTAACAGTAACAGTACAGTAGAAGCTGAGCTGTACTAGAAAGCTACATAAACTAACAAAGGATAACAAATCACAGAAAAAAGGCAATCGTCAACGCGCTGCCGTTCAGTTCGTTGGTTCTTTCAGTTCCTTAGAAACCAAGATAAGCGAAACCCGTCCTAGCAGCAAGCAGTTTTGGGCTGGCGATGGTAGCATTGCTATATAGAAGTACATGTACATATGTAGCATTTTACATGTAGCCTAGCGTTAGAGAGACGTAGCATCGTAGCCAAGTAAAAAAAAAAAAATAGGTGGCAGACACCTGTAGCATGACCCGTATCATAGCAGTACCAGTAGCAGTAGCGGTAAACCATTGCTATAACTAGCTGTCTTACGCAGCTAAGCACCCATTTTGCTCTGTGCTCGATTTTGGCTGTGACACCCCGTATATCATATCCACGAGCCTCTATAGCACCTGTTCGCTATAGTATCCAAGCTCTATAGCCCACATCCCTTTTGGACGAAGGAGAGGGGAGAAAGACCCGCTAAAGCATGAGAACAGCCAGCCTGCCACGCACGCTTCCTTATAGTCTTTTTGTAGAGTAGTGTACCTAATAAGCTATGATGAAATGGCTAGTAGCTTACAGATATAGCTAACCAGGGGTCTTCTCTGCTTGAAGAGTCCTTTTGGCGTGTAGAAGGGTGGAACAGCCTCTGCAGTGGCCTACAGGACAACGGAGCCCATATAACACTGCTGTATTATACAGGGGCGCAAGCCTGCTTTGTCGACGAATACCCTTAGTCGGTGATGGGGTTAACGGTCGTGCGCAGATTTGGTCTTTAATCTGGTGTTTTTTATTTTTTTTATTTTGAACATATCCAGTGCGTCAAACGAGGGATTTTTTTGTAATGGTTTTTTTTTCTTTGATCTTGTAGCACGACTGGAAAAATGAAGATCCAATAATTATAGAGTAGAGTACATATGTGAGTATATATTATCCTACCTGTAGATTTACACACATGAAATATTTTAACATATTTTAATTTATTTTTTTATCTTTCTTTTTCCCCGTCTTCTCTACCAAGAGGCCGCTTGTCGGAGAACTAGAGACTTAATTTCAATAGCCGTTTCTAATGACGTACGACTATGTTCGTAGCTGACCTTGCGTCGCCGCTCCCCTATAGCATTGCCGTATTATACACCTGATCTCCGTAGAACAGACTTTATACATTGTGTTAGTCTAGGGGCACTAATAAAAAAGTAATAATACGCAAAGAGATGGCGCTGTCAAAGTCAGAAATTATCTTGCTACATTACCCTTAGAGTATTCCGCACATATAATCGGCTAATCTGTTCTAGGAAACGCCATCTTCTTTTCCACGCGGAACGTTTTATGCTATTGATTCCGAAAGGTAACTGCTGGTCACTATTTACATCGGTAATTAGCCCAATACGAACTCGTAAACATACACTCGTTGTCAAATAATCTACCGGCCCTATAGAGACACATAGTAGTGACGGTACATGTGAATAGGCAGTAACACTGTAGTGTGCAGATAAACAGTGGGAACTGTCACAGAGTTGACTTCTTTGTCTCTAGGGTAGCATAGAAAGACTTATAACCGCGAAGCTTTTCTTGAGAAGCGAGTCGAACATGGAGGCTTGGCCACGTTCAGAGCCGCCATGATTCGTGGCCTATTACTATGGTCTTATCTTTACTGGCTTCTTTTATTTTTTTATTTTTTTATATATCGCATTTTGTTTCTCTTGGTTAGTGTCCCGCAAGAGCTTAATCTCTATCGTTGCTGAGCTTGATTTCTCTTCTCTGGCTTCGCTTTGTGGCACTAAGATATCGGCCTTCGACGATGATATCATGACTTACAAGTTGCATCGCACCAGGCTATCCAAAAGTTCTTCTGCAAAACCGCTCAAACTAAAACTCTTACGACTACTACATACTCCTCCACACTGTCGTTATCGATGTAGCAGTACTACGACGCCCTCTGTCTAGCCAAGACGAATAGAGGAGACTAAATGGCCTAAGATCTCAAGATCTGAGATATCGCAGAAACAATCTATTCTTATACAGTCTAGTGTAGTGTTCTGGTCCTACAAAGCTTACGGAAGCGTGGAAGTTTTGACATCTCTATCCTTCAACGTGGCGCTCAAACAAACAAAGCCGCCTTGTTGGTTTTTGGTGTTTCGTCAGCTACAAATAGGCGTAGCGATTGACTTAGCATTACTAACACTATAAAGCCCGCTTAGACCTCATCGTGAGCAAGACGGTTAACAACCCTACAGACCCTAAGGGGTATGCTACTACTACTGAAGAACCTCTTCATATATGAGCACAGTCCTACGCTATTATGAATGGGTGTCTCAGGTGTGAGACTGCGTCATATATGATCTTAGCAAGAACAGCAATTAACAACTCCTTAGCTACAAAAAAAATCCACAGACATCACTGTAGGATGTCACGTCTTATTAGACCAAGAACGATGTATCTTGGGATTTGGTACTACAGCTCGAAACTACCAGTGCTACAGTGTATTGCGGTAGTCTACGCATCTCCTAGTTGATCATGGCAACATAAAGATAGAGAAGCTAGGTTGATGTTACAAAATATGTCACCTTGGTGTTATTTCAGGCATGAAACATCTATAAACCAACTCCGGCACTTGAATTGGTTCTATACTTTTAGAAACCAACGACGCGGAAGAACATCTACGTAGATCTGTCCATACAAGATAGTATATCTCACAGTATAGGCGTGTCCAAAGGAAAGCTTCTAGACTCAAGCTATGAGACATATGCTGGAAAGAGATAGCGAGCTGAAGTCCCGTGAGAGACATATGCAGGTACGCTGCAATCTAGAATGGTATCAAGATCTACTAGTACATCACATTTTCACTGGCAAACAGACTAGCAAACGTAGAAAGATGAGGGGAAATATCGTTGACCTGGCTAAAGAGAGCCGTGCTTGTATTTTCACTCATATGGAATATGGATATGCATATCTTGAGTCTTCATAAATCCAGAGGAGACGTTATTCAGCTACAATGAAGTCCACAAGCGGCTATACTTTAGGTGACACAAAAGAATACGGATAAACGGACGGCAACAAAAGGGAAGAGAGTGAAAAAAAAAAAAGTATGATAAAAAAAAAAACGAGAATGAAACCCCAAATATACACAGAGATGGCTGGACACGGGAAACTCTGGCTTTAGCTGTGAAAAAAATGATCGGGAAGACCACGCGACGAGTGCCGAGACAATAGAAAAGAACTAAAGGACAAAAAGACTCAATATGCCTATCGCAAAAAAGCCAAAGTAACAAAAACAAGGGAGACGGGGAAGAGGGAAAGACAAAGGTCCAGTATAGAAATGTGGATTTGGTATGGAAAGACTTTCACTTTCTCGGGTCGGTGCCGCCAATGGCAATATTTCGCTCTATCGATCTATCTATCCCTATTTCTGTACATATCGAAAGTTGTCGATTGTTAAATAGGACAGTCAGTTGACTTCACATACCAGGAGCTCTGTATGCTAGCGTGATGATAGAAGGTCAAGAGTGCCAAATTTGACTGCCACTATCTAAAATCAAATAATCAGATTACAAAATTCATTTACACCTTGGTAAGAAACCTAATATCAAGCAGTTGTATTTATATCTTCTCATCAGTGTCTTATCTTGTCTTGACAAGCGCTTGACAAGATAGAATGATAACACCGCTGTTACACAGGATACTAAGTAAACTTATTTGCGTACAGTAACCTCTCAAGCTCAGCAGAGTATCACGTACGATGAAAGTATGACACAGAGGCGGTTCCAGATATGGAAGCAGGAAAAAGAACCATAATCTGAGAAGTTACACCTTATACTTTTTTTTTTTTTTTTACTGCGGCATCCATCTGGTGCTGATGCTGGGGCAGGAAAGTGAGGCCGTCTTTTTTGGACACAACGATTAGACTAACTTGTATAGTCGTTGTTCTAAAGGGGAAAAATGGGAAAAAGGACAGCCGTGTCGTACACCGCGGGCTTTATCGGGGTGTACGGGAAAGAGAAAGTTGAAAAAAAAAGAAGATATAGTGGGAGTAGTCAAGTAAAACAGCGATAAATAACAAGTGAAGACATAACACTACCAACAGCTGGTTGCTACTGTACTCCCAAGTTGTGTCAATAGCGTATCAGTCGTGTCAAGCGCTGTACTGCCGTGGTATACTGATCTGTCTTCTTCTATATATCCCCCTAGTGTATATATATTGGCACAATTGCTTAAACCTTAGGCTGACTCTGACCATTCCCGCAGCGGACATAAAGGAAACATCATCGTCAAGCAAACCCTCATCATTCGTTCGCCGGCTGAAACGCCGTGAAGCTGGATATCGACCGACCAATGACTGTTCATCTAGCACGAAGAAGTCTGAGAGTCAAGCCGGCCTAAGGCACCTTTTCCCCCCTTATACAATACTACACAAATAAGTGAGCAAGAGGTATGTATTGAACATCACCTCTGGTTTCTCTGCCCTTTCTCCTTGTTTCTCTTTATCTTCTTCTATGATACAGAAAGATCACGCTCTCGCCGCGTTTCGGGAAGCGGCAGCCAACGAGACATCTCCTTCTTTCTTCATGCGGTTTCGATGGACATTTTTTTTGTTATGTTTTCATAATAGAGATGTTTCTTCCTTCTTGCATCTAGATTTGTTTTGTGGCTGGCTTCTTGCTCGATCCCACGTGGCAAAGGTGAAATACAATAATGGTCATAGTTTATATCCTAAATCTCTCCTTGTTTGTCTTTGGAAGCTAGGGAGAATAAGTAGAGGATACAAGATGATCCCTAAATCCACACCATGTTCATAAACATTTTATACTTGAAGGTACTTGTCATCAAGTATAAAACTAATTACAGATATAGATATACCTGTGACTACGTTTTTTTTTCTTATTTTTTTTTTATGTCTTTATGCCAGCCATGGCCGAGTTGTACATGTCTTACACAAAACCCTAGGGTTAGCTTGACTTACTCGCACGCCCTTCCCTTTGCTCCAACAACGATCCTAACAGCAAGATGATGATGTAGATGACCATGCCACATTCCATAATTTCCTGCATGAAGCCGAAGAGGCGGCGAGTGAAGGAAGGCGAGAACGAGTAGGAGGCCTAGAAAAGAAAAAAAAGAAAGCAAATACTCAACATGATATGCAACATAGGATCGAAAAGGCCAAGAAAAAAAAAGAAAAAAAAAGAAAACCAGTCAATCGAAGAGGAAGCACGGCAGATTTGTGCAGTTGAACGAAAATGTAAGTGGATAAACAAGTGCGGATGACGGCGGAAATCAAGAAAACCCAAAAGAGGAAAAAAAAGAGTACATACTCTTGGTGGGAAGGGGGATTCCAAGGAACGTATGACCATGCTGGCCATGCTATCATACAGCGTCAGAGAGTCCTTCTCTATTATATGGATGGATTGTTGGGTGAATGTGAGGCATGAGGTACAGATAGAGGCGTTGGAAAGCACAGGAAACGAGCACGAGGTGCAAAAATGATTCCCGAATTAGTAGGGACTTTACTTTGTCTTGACTTCTAGCGCTTCAACATTGATGGCAAAGTATCACTATTCCGACAGATAGAATCCCAATCATCTATCATTATATGACCCAAACAATCCAGTATAAGCTACTACATATACTATAGTATAGTTAAGCTATCAACACCCCGGGTTTCGCCTATCTTCTTTCTTGTCTTTCACTTTTACTAATCAAGGCTGTCTATAGAACATACTGACAACCTATATGCTCTTCTCGTCCAGAGCAAACTAAACAGGTATAAAAAAAAGAAGCAACATGGAAAAAAAAGAAATGGCTGGCCTTAAAGTCTACTGAGTCGCCCCATCTAGCGCCTGAGTAACCCTCCCTCTCAAAGCCCCGTGTTTCCTAGAAGCATTCCTACTTGTTCCTCCAGTCATCTGTGTCTCTAGAGAAGAGAGGAGAGTGGAGAGTGGAGAAAGGCGTATTGCTACTCTAGGTAAAAACTGATAAAAACCATTGAGTCTTTGTTATGATCAGTATATCTGGTGTGATGATAAGATGTAGTCTCCCGCTCACCGCCTCGTTTGTTGGCTCTCGATGCGGGTCTTTTGGATCTTTTCATGGCTTATCAGATATTAATATCAGGGAACAAAGAAGGCATTGGTAAAACAAGCTGGAGTATTGTATGATACCTCTAGTAGCCGGTGTAAGAGATCTTCTAATAAGACGTTATAAATCTCAGCAACTATTCAAAAACATAAACAAACACCAACCATTAGACGTATCGTTTTGTGTATCCGAATGGCGTAGAGTCTCGTGTTGCTCTTCTTTTTCTCCATAACACCCCTTTTTTTGCATCTGCATACACGGTCCAACATCTAGTTTCCAACCAGATTCTAACTAGGCTTAAATATCAACGTTACGAGAGGCCTTACTTGAGATACTACTTGTTCCCTGAAAGAGCAAAAACAAAACATGCTCTTACTTGCTTGGCGATTTGCGTGTTGCTTCAAGGCTACATATCATCGTCCAGTAGTATATGCCTGTTAAGCGAGAGTGGCCAGGTCATGATGACACTTATATATTTAAGCTATCATCATATGATCCTATTGACGCCTTGGATATCTCTATTTTTTCCTCTTCTATGTTCCTACTACCCGATCTAGCTACCGACTTCACCATTTTTTCTCTGTTGTACACCCATCCAATGTTGATAAGAGAAATGAGCTAACCGGTTAGCAGTCCAGTGTCCATCGGCCATCATCAGCAGACGATGTAAGAATATCACTTCAAGTTACTCATGCCGATCTGCCTCTTCTTCATATCACTGATACCATAAGCAAAAGAGATAGAGGGATATGCTAAAAAGGGTAAAATGGTGAACGGAAGAGCTGGAACTTGTGACCAGAAACGGTGATTCATCGTCAGGCTAGAATGAACTATCTGCAGGTTATAATGATAGATAACACGTTACAGATAGGGCTTTTTTTTGTTCGATGCGAAGCTTAGTATGTTGCCTAACCAGTATGCTCTATTATTGTGATACAAGCCAATACTTGGTCACTTGCACTGGCTCGTCATATTGAGTTCCGTGCTAGGTGTGTTAGGTTGACATTGTGCCATGTATTCTGATATAAGCCTAGCATGGGCACCAAGGCTTATGGGAGGCTGTTTACAGGTGAGCCCATATTTCAACAGCTATTAGATAGCAGGTAGTAAATGTTTGTACGAAGCATTTGACACTTGCTTTTAGCTATATGATGGGATCCCCTGTACTCTTGACGAGGATTCAATAAACTAAGATATTGCTCATGTTCGGGATCTTGGTGATGGGGTCACATATGTTATATGGGTTCTGATCTGGTATAACTGTAAAAACATTAAGAAAAGATGTCTTCAGTCTTGGCTGGATATCATAAAGCCAATATTGTCGGACCGACTCTATTCATCATAAGATTATTATATTTGAGTATCTCAGTTTCTGTACCCTTTCTGACTAATTATATTTGATCGTGTGTATAGTTATGAGTGCGGAATAGATTAATATGAGCCACATGTTCGAGTAGTCATGAAATGCTGTCGCATTTTTATTTGCGATAGAAGATCTAGGGATTTCTGTTAGTCGGGATTTCTTTACAAACGCATGCTCTTTACGGGAAAAGTGACGACTTACTCTTTTAAACTGGAAGTGAAGCTGTAAAATACCCTGTACATAAGAAGTGAATACTAGGTTAGCCAGTACAGTCTTGCAGATTACAGGTGAGGCAGATATGGATGCCGCGACTAACGCATTCAAGGGATTGCATATTATGTTGGCCAGTCGATGATTTGGTATTGACGAAGAATGCCATCTTGAAGCGCGCAATACTTGCTTGCAGATAGCCAACTACATATGGATGCTATAATGGATCGGTGTTGGGCTATTATTTTTAGCCACACCAAACTACCGGTGGGCTGACCGGTTGTTGCAATACTGGATGACCTAAGAATGCAAGTCTTGCTGCATGAAAAAGCAGCCACTTGGCAGCTATCAAGCAAGCGAGGGGGTGGGATAGGTAGATCTACAGGTGGTATTAGGATAGCGACAATGTAAGTCATAGTACATACAACCCCAATAATACTTGAGGGAACGTAACGGCTATGGCATCGCCGCCACTTGCTAGGCATATCCTGGGCCCTGTCTTTACTAATTCTTGTCCGACAAGCCATAACAACCGCCACGGTGGGGGCTAAGTTGCTTTTGCCTTGGGATGACTAAAAACGGCCAACAGAGATAAAGATCCAAGGGCTAATATAAGCAAAACGCAAACAAGTGTGATAGAGGGTTGTCTGGATTATGTGGAAGATAATAAAAAGGGGAATATGGCATGCTACAGGCACGAGGCGATAGGATAGAAAGAACCAAGCCAAGCCACGATAGCTTGATATGTGGATATTCGAAGCCACGAATCAGCTGGAAGTTGCCTGGCAAACTAGGCCATTAGAAGCGCTCCAATGTTCAGTCTGATATGTTTGCTGATGTTTGGGGCGATACAAGGCGGATACATTGGAGATAGGCATGTGTTGATGAAGCCGGCGAATAGTGGGAGATAGACAAGATATAGGAGGTATAGGGCCGGTACAAACATATCAAGCAAAATGCTAGCTCCGTACAAACGGGAAGACGAAACAGCGACAAAACTGATGCCGAAAAGATAAGGAGCTTATGGCAAACAAGGGAAAATTGAAAAAAAAAAGAAAAAAGACTTACGTTGTCAAAGCTGCTCTTGAAGCCACGTTCCTTCTTGGAACTGTAATCCCACTCCCGATCGACGACCCGAAAGCCGATATCTTCGTATGGAGCGCCGGCAATGAATCTGATCAGGCAGGTATCAGTTTCTCCTGGCGTAGTGGACGATTCGCCGCGCCGCCGCCCGTTCTCACGAATGATGCGGAAGGTAGGCGCCTTTGTCTTGTCGATAAGATCTGGATAGAATATATTAAACTTGTAGCCCTGGACCACCTTTGGCGGTGGGTTATCGTGATCGTAATGTGTTTGGTTGTACTTGTTCCACTCGTAGCCCATCTGAACACGGTTGAAGTAGCGTGGCTTGCGCGGTCGATACTTGTTAGACCATATTTGCTGAGCAGCCGATGACGGTACGGCCTCTTCCGTGGCGAAGATCTCCTCGTCGTCGCGGATACCTCGTGCAACTTCACGCTCATATAGTGCCTTGGTAGCCGACGAGAAGTCCTCCGGTCCCGTTTGGGCAAACCGCGCCGTGCCGGGAGGCGGAGCCGATGAGGACGCTTCTGCTTTGAGAGATGCCGCGGACATGGCAGTCACTGGAGCAGATTTCGATATTGATGCGCCACTTCTGCTGTTGCTACCACTGACTGTCTGAGCTGTTGAGACGAAGGTCTGGCCCTCCTCTATGGCCTTGGCCTTGTCGGGATCCTGTTCCCGTAGTAGCTCAACCCGTTTTGCTTGCATAGCGTCCATGCTGCGATGTAGAGTAACCTTTGCTTTCCATACCAGCAGCCGCTTGAGAAGCTGCTCCCAGTAATCCACGTCGGTGTTTTCGTCGTCTCCGCTAAGCTTCGATCTTATCTGGCCCTCCAGTGCGTCCAATTGATCGCCCGTTTTGGGGGATAAGATGCGGTCGATATCTGCCTTGACTGACTCTACAACACGAGCACCGCCATCGTCGGCCTTTGTAGCGATTTCATCAGTCACAAGCGCTGAAACGGCACCCCAATATTCACGACTAAGTGGGAACGTTTCCAGTGTCCGGTACGAAGTTACTTCCTCCTGCAGACTTTTAAGCGCTGAGCTGCCAGAGTTTGCGGTAGCTGCTATGATAGAAATCGCATCTGGCACGTCAATATTGATATCTGCCTCGTCTGTATCGAAGTCGTCGCGTGCCGGCTCGATGTATCGTAGAGGAAACGCCAAGTTATCAATGGCAGTTGCGCGGCCTTCGCGCACACGGATATCAGCCTTCTTCTTGCTCTGCTGGAGAACAAACTTGTCCTCATCAGCGACATATTGTTGCGACTGCTCGTCTTGTGTCAGGTATTGTGCTGTAGCGGAACTGCCGCTATGTTGCGGTGTGGTGGTGCGGGAAGATGGCTTTGTGATGCGGTTTGAACGGCCATGGCGCGGACCGGTAGGGTCTTGATCTTTGTTGCGTTTATCGCGCCCATAGCGGTCCCGGTTCCGATCTCTTTGATCTAAGCTGTAGTCTCTATTGCTACTATCGCGACCGCTGCCACTGCCGCGGCCAGATCTGCTATGGCTTCCGGCGCCGCTTCCGCTTCCGCCTCGGCCAATCATGGCCGCTCTATCGGGATTCATTGTCGGTAGATTTGGTATGAAGTGTCGAGGATATCGTGGATAAGACTTTCCGATGATAAGAACGTCTTGCTATGTGATGGCATGTAGCGTGGAGGTTATGCTCATGTTTACATAAGGCTGAGGTCTTTTTTCCCGCTTTCTTCAGCCTTTCGTTTGCTAGCCCCACTCACTACCTTGCTATGTACCTTGTAGACTAAACTGGTCTTTCCTTTTTTTCCCTTAATATAATGACATGACGGGATTAATTATCATAAAGGGGAAAGAAAGCACTAAAAATCCCTGTTCCAGCTAGCTTAGTAGATTAATAACGTTACTTTTTGTAGTTGGGCGATAATATCTATTTTACAACGCATAGTTACACATATCAGATTACTCAGAAAAACTGCCTTTTTTTCAACACGATTATACATCTGATAAAAAATTCAAATGCCATTCACATATCGCCCGACCGCCTCTGATTATCTCCGGTTGGCAGATCTATAACTATAGCATTTGTTGAAAATATCTCCTACATCTTCAATATACAAGCACTGCGTGATGCCATTCAACATGTAGATAAACAACACCGCATGTAATGAATACAAACCATTAACACAGTTCTCGTCCCTCTCAAACTTGCTATATTGCTTCTCATCGATGGGCAGCAGCCATCGGCCTTCTTTTCTAATTTAAGAGATCAGATTATCCGAACGTAATATCATTCCGTTCATATCAAATCGGTATGTATTATATCGTCCAGCCCGCTATACAGACACGTAACAATGCATAGATCTGTTGACGCGGCGAGTTTTTACTCGGCCAACAGTATGCCGCCACAATACTACGTCTTGGGATATCCAAATACACATTTTATTATCTGTAACTTAACCTCGTAGCTTGCACCTCTATCATGTAACCATACTGGCAAAGGACAACGTTAGTATCCGTAAAAAGAATATTTTTCTTTGCTCCTTGTTCCATCAGAACTCGTTCGGTCGCTAGAGGATCTAGAATACTGTGCCAAATACTCAGCTACGGTTCTAAGACCGTCGAAAAAAAGAAACAAGAGGCTTCTACTTCCAATTTAGTAGCTATGCATACATACAAACATCTCGTCGAAAAGCTTCATCTTCATGTAGATTCCTAATCCTTCAAGCAACAAACGCTTCCCCACTCAGCTAGCCCAGTCCGCTCGATTGCAACACAGTTTGCCAGCCCGGAATGCTCATCGATAGTTTCTAATTCACAAGTTGCAAGATGCTTGGTATGTATGTTCGATCAAAAAAATGGGAAGATTCAAATTCCACTAGATGGACTAACTTCTTGCGGCGTGGAGTAAGCCGAACTACATACATACATATATACATACACCGCTTGGGTCGTAATGAAAGTACGCTCATTTCTAGCAATGTCTAACCGGCTGAATTCCATTTCAGGTACCTCTTGTATGTATCTACATATGTACTTCTTTCGGGCCTCAATGTGCGGTACTTTCACCGCTAAAATTCTCAGCGGTGTAGTCAAAAAACGAACATACTCAGGAATCAAGCGAGTGTGAAGCTACAATGCGAATATACATTAACCTAATGTATCATATTACGACTAGACAACCATCTCGTCTCGATAGGGCCCGCCCCCCTAAAAAAGTGAATAGATACGCTTAGCCGTAAGCTATAGGTCTTATTCCCTACCAGCCCTATCACGCTCTGAGGCGTGATCACTGACGGCTAGACACATAATACGTACCTGTTCATGTCAAAAATCAGCTAGTCAGTGATTGTGTCTTTGAAAGGAGAACATAAGACGTGCAATAAGCAATATACAATTTTAAAACACAGAAAGAAAAAGACTAGTAGAGAAATTCATTTCCAACCTCTCTACGTTTGGTGGCTTGATAGAAAGATATCTCAACCTTCTCGGTAGGTATCCCTATATTCAGAAGCCTGAGCTACAAGCATAGCTGTTAAGGCCCTACGACAACCAACTATATATGTATCTCTCGTAGGTACATACATACATCTCGAGCCGATACTAAAACTTTGGTTAGATCACAGCCCAATAAATCTATGTATATCTCTCTATTCAGCCTGAACTATCGATATTATCACCCCCATCCCCACTTCCATATGTACTCTCTCCCTAATGTTGAAGTCAAAACATCCACGAAGATAACTCGGGTGTATCTCTAGTAGACCTTCAAACGATGAGAGCTTGTAACCTCATTACAATATCTCTCTTGGGAGATCCAATGCTCAATGACATCTCCAAATGCCGGATATAAAATATGACCTACGTTCAAAGGCAGTATCGATGTGGTGGTAGGCTTGATCATAATACTACGTACGATATCACCACCTGATATATAGGAAGCTATGTAGAAAGTGTAAGCCCAAACAGTGAATAATATCGTGCCAGCGCATACATACATCCTTCCAATCATTCTTGTATCTTGATACAGCCAATGTATCGATAGTACATAGTACAGATAAATTGGAAATCACTGGTACAGATATATAAAGCTTATTGTTCACTCAAGGAGTTTCTGTTCAAAATCCCGGACAGATATCTCTCATCAACAACAGCAACTTCAATCTCAAGAAAACTTCTACTATCACTATTACGCTTTTCTCCAATTTACCTACTACCCAATATGTCATCCGAGTTAGTTGTACCTCATGAAATCATGCTTTCCAGATATCAGCTTGATACTAACTTAGTCTAATCTAGGGCTGTTTCAACAGAAAACAACATTACCAATGTCCCTGTCTCTGCTGTAAAGGAAGATGGTGATGAAACCAAACACGTCCTCATTACACTCCGTCGACGACGAGATAGAAACGGAACTACGCTAGCTACCGATGGCTCGACCCATCGAACCGATATGAGTGATATGTCAACTGACCCCGAGGTATTCACACCCTCTGAGGGGTCCGATACCGAGATAGATACAGACCATGTCGCTCTTCTTTCAGAGTTCGAACATTGTGTGGAAGCTCAACATACCCTCTTTGAAGGTCGGCTTTCTATCAACGGCGAAGAACAATGTGAACAGACCCCCTTGGAAAGATTTCTGGCGCCTCGAGACAGCTTCACGGAAAGGTGTTGCAATAACAATCTTTCATAGACGGAAATGATCTCGTAGCGGGTCCTCTAGATATAGATGTCATGGCTGACGAACTTGATATTTAACAGGGTCAATTCTAAGATAATTAATTAGATCAGTGCAGAAAATGATTCAATAAAGTAAACTTCACATTTCAACTAACATATTTTACTTTCATCTTACCAAACGTAGCTCGTGCTGACCTTACATACGGCACCTCATGAATCGGTGAAGTCATACTACCTTGATTATATATCTGTTGGGCGGCATTCTAAAATCAAACAGACATCTTGGTTAAGCCTTATTCTGACTTCAACAATTACAACAGGGCTCAGGATATGTCAAATTTGAACCAGGGTATGTCAAATTTGAGCCAGGATATGTCAAATTCGAACCAGGAATAGTAGGTTGCATGTGCTACACAAGTCTGGTATGGACAGCTAAAAAGCCATCAAATCGATAAATATATGTACATGTACTTTGTACGGCGAGATTTATAAGCCCCCATCGTACTAACACTTGTATATTACATATATGGAAATGGTATACTATCAAAACATCATTAAGTTCAGTGTGAGGTTCAGTGGCAAATAGTAAAAAGAATGAAGATTCGGCCAAAAAATCTGGCAACTAGTCTTTGTCGGTTAATATGTCTCTTTTTGCATACTACAGTCTCAGCCTTTGCGAAATGAAATGATAAAATGAAATCAATAATCACTTCATGTACATATGCATACATATATAACTATTTATATGATATGTATCTTCACGTCAGACCGAACGCCCCAATTATTTGAATCGGGACTCCCCCAACCAGCAATTATATATACCGCTTCACTCAAATCTCAGCATGAAGTTATATCACAGGTTTTTTCTTACTTACGACACAGACTCCTAACCTCTCATTCATTTTCCAATGAAGTATCTTCTCATTGGTTCTATGTATGATTACCATTGAACAGGCTAGAGACCCAATATTAGCTCTTAAGATACACTCTTAAGGCCACGTTATAATGTTATGATGGACTTCAGGATTTGCTATATGTGTTGTCCTGTTTTCATTCCTATCTCAATTGAAGCTTAGACAAAAGCCTATTCTCACTACATACTGAGGTGCAATAGAATTCTACATGAAAAACACGAGTGTGTTTCTTCATTGACAACACATCCCCTTGTAGTATTGTCCTTGCGAACATCATGCGACATATATCAGGTCCTACTAAATCAATTACACAGTAGATGATGAATCCTAAATCAGTTGGGTTATATACCCGTACTCACACGGTACACCTCCTTTATAGCCTACTTGGCTGCCGCATGGCTCCATCCAGTCTTATAACGGTACCGTTCAACATGATGTTTTCGACAGCCTGTCTCACCAATAGACCAAATTCTGCGGGCATCCCTGGCCGCTTAGGAAACTCCATCGACTTTTGTAGACTCTTACGGACGTTGTCGCTAAGCATCTCGGTCATCGAAGTCGTGAACATGCTCGGAGCAATAGTGACCACACGAATTCCGTAGGGCGACAGATCACGAGACATTGGGAGAGTCATCGATGCTACGGCACCCTTACTGGCAGCATAAGCCGTTTGGCCTCTCTGGCCGTCGAAAGCGGCAGACGATGCGACCATTACGATCACTCCTCGCTCGCCATCAGGACCGTCGGGTGCACTCGTAGTCAAGACTGGAAGAAACTGGCGTACGACGTTGAGCGTTCCCAGAACATTGATGGATATGACGGTCTCGGCAATATCCATATCCAGAGTGTCACCGTTGCGGTTGATAAGCTACGAAGGCAAAGCAGAGTGTTAGCGAATAGACTATGGGATTTATCTATAGAAGGTGGCGATGCCGTAGAACTTACCAATCCCGGGAATCCAACCCCGGCCGCGGGAATCACACCGCCCAGAGTTTTGCCAGTGTCTTTAATCCATTTGAGCGTGTCGGCAACGGCAGCGATCACGGAATCATTTTCGCGGACATTGCAGTGAAAAAAGCGCGTAGTAGTGCCGAGCTCTTTAACGGCGTTGTCGGCCAACTCTTGGTTGAAGTCTAAGATAGCAATGTAAGCGCCGTGTGCAATGAGCTCCTTCGCGGAAGCGAGGCCGAGGCCCGATGCGCTGTAGATAGAGGGTTAGCGTGCTCTTATGGTTCTGTCGGTGCTTGTTAGCTATAGCTTACCCGCCTGTAATGGCAAAAGTACGACCACTTATCTTCATTTTCAACAAGTGGGTTGGTGGTGATGATTATATGACTATATTTCGACTGTGAAATAAAATCAGAAGCACAATCTCATGGAAGATAAGGACAAGATTTGGAGACCATAGCATTCTTACAAAGATAGAAAAAGTGTAGCACTGCCGTCCCGTCGCCTCCAAAAATAATAACAGCCCTTGTAATCTTTAAAGTTGCCGAGGCACGTTTGAATCAAGTTACTTCCTCGTTTATCGTCATCGATATTGCTGTCAAGATAGATGTTGTAGTTGCTTTTTTTGCCTTTCTAGAGAATGTTCACGAAGCGCTGATGTAAGTCATTCTATTCAACTTCCGTCTGTATCATTTGGGATATAAGAGATGATGTAATGCCAATGATCACCATCACAAATTAACCCTTGTAGCAACCCTACTATCAGCTCCGAATTACAAAAATCTATAATCTCAAAGAGTGAAGAAGAAAAAATTGGCATTTTTGTTGAGGCGCCATTTTGTGTTTTTACAGAAAACGATAACGTGTAACTAACTTGTTATATAATCTCACATATACTTTGTGAGAAGATATCGCCAATATTAAGCAACGAAAATTCAATTGTTATCGATGGTACACGTATGTAAGTACATTAGTTTGATGTATGGATGTAGTAACTGTACGTCAGTAGCTATGGTAATTGTGACAACAGCTAAGCGTAGTATTTCATGCAGATTTGACGTGATAGTGATGGGGGATATAGACGATCAATTTTTTATTACATGTGCGTGCTACACCGTTCGATATCTCACATATTAAATTGAAGCCTTTAATAAGGAACTGTCATGTCCATGTTCAAATGATGAGCATGTTCATACAGCTGTACACAGCTGACAGCACCACTATATGAGCCATGCTTCCTTCAGACCAGGGCTGTCACTGTACTTTATTGGTATTTAGTGCTGTTTTCGAGCTTAGATTCGTAGGCCTGGCCTAAAATAGATGAAAATCAACAGACAAGACAAGCTATTTAGCTAGCTTCCTGTCTGGATGTCGCTCGGGGCGCCTTTTGGATTCTTTGAGCCTTGAGGTTTTCTGATACCTTTTTTCAATTTTTTCAATTTTTTCATTTTTCAATATGTACATGTATCTCTGTACGTACATTATGTACTCCTTCGTTTCTGATAACAAGCTTCACTTTTTAGTAGGCACTTTTGCTCACGATAGGCGGCCTTCTCTTTTATTCTTTGGAACCGCCCACTGACTGACAAGGGCCTAACTGAAGGAAGAGTTTGGTTATAGTTATTTTTTGTGTTCTCGACTACTGACTTCTGACGGTTGTCGGAATCTCAAGCCAAGTCGGTGCTAATTATACCGCTGTGGCTTTTTTTTTTTGCTCTTTGTAGCAGTCTATCTAACTATCTGATCTTAGCTTCGTCGTGGGTTTCTACAACTAATCTTTAGTTCACTGAGTTACTCTACTGCCTAGTTCAAGAAACTAACAACAAAGTTCGCTGAGCCTCCCTTGAACCTTTTTCTTCCCTTCCACCTCAAACTTTGTTCCTTGTATTTTTCTTTCTCGTTTTCCATTCCTCTTATAATGAATAGTTTCTTTTTCGGCTCACCCGCTTGCTTCTCTATTTAACATCTGCAACACTTTGTTTTCGCCCTTATAGATTTATCTTTCCCTCGCCTTGTTGTTTACCAAAGTCTGACTTCAATCGAATTTTTGTCTGCGCTAGTCGCGTGGCTGAACAGACCCTAACTTACTACACCACCCTCTAACTATCTATTCACATCATTCCGTGACTTCGCATATACACAAACACACAATTACTTTGTTACTGTGAACGTCTTCTATTCTATCGTTTAGTTGCTGAATCTAGTCATTTTTTGGCCAATTATCTACTGTCTGTCGTTCAGTATTCACTTGATCACGAGACCAAGTCCTTAGCGTCTGTTACTGAGAGTTGATTAGCAAAACGGGCACATACTGTTATTTCAACTACCGATTGAACCTTTCTTCCTCTGTGTTCGTCTCTAACCCAAAAAGCGTGCGTTATGACGAGACCACGGCGCTCTTCCGGCGCTAGCGATGACAGCGTCGGAACAGTCCGTGAACAGGTATGCCGAACTCCGATATCGACGATGCCAGGCCCTACTACGCTCTTCAATCTACATATCTGCTGTACAATGGACACCCCGCTTCTGCTTTACTTTGCGCACTCGATATTCACGAAGCTGACGCCTCCGTTTTCTCTGCTATTCATAGGAACTCGGAAGCATGTACGACTACCTTGCCAAGATCATTCTGCTTGGCCCAAGCGGCACCGGAAAGTAAGCGATATACTGGCCTCTTTTTTAATTTCAAGACCGAACCCCGGATCGATCTGCCGCCCCGCCCCGCCCTTCAACAGGATAGGATAGGATGGCTGGTAGCATTTGCGCTTTTTGACGTCATCGATGCTAATTTACACCTATTTTCTTCTATAGATCCTGTCTTTTGCATCGCTTTGTGAAAAACGAATGGCGCGTGCTTTCCTCTCAGACCATTGGCGTTGAATTCGCTAGTAAAATAATCAAAGTCGGCACCGGCGCACGGCGCAAGCGTGTCAAGTTACAAGTCTGTGTACACCTCGTCCATATACCGCATTGAATTTATATCTCTATAACCTGCTCCACTACTGGTTTCTATACTGACATTGCCTCTTTTCATCTTAATAGCTCTGGGACACTGCTGGAACCGAGCGTTTCCGTTCCGTTTCGCGGTCATACTATCGTGGTGCTGCCGGCGCTATTCTCGTCTACGATCTAACGTCACATGTCTCTTTTAACTCATTGCAGCCCTTTCTTAACGATGCACGCGCACTTGCGTCACCCAAGCTCAGCCTACTATTAGTCGGCAACAAACTTGATCTTGCCACCGAAGTACATCCCGACAACACTAGTATACCGTCTTCTACTGTGCCAAGTAGCTATGCCTCCACCTCTACTATGATGATGGGCGAATACGCGCCAAGTGTAGCTGGCGGTAGTGTGAATGGAGGCTTTCACAGTAATGCTGCTACTTCATATTCGACATCTACCGCTGCTTTCAACGCAGTTCGTGCCACAGTCGCGCCGGAAGGTCGCGAAGTGTCAGCTGTCGAAGCAAACCGCTGGGCATCACAAGTCGGCGTTTCAGCCGTCGTAGAAGCCTCAGCATTCAGCGGAGACCAAGTCGACGAAGTATTCGAACGCCTAGCTCGCATGATCGTCACCAAGATCGAACTAGGTGACATCGACCCAGACGACCCGCTAAGCGGCATTCAGTACGGCGATGGATATGGCACTGGCTATCTGTACGGTGCTAGTGACGGTGTAAGTATAAAAAGTTCCATGACTGGTGATGATGCAGCTGCTTCTGGTACTGGAAGTGCTCGGAGAAGACGAAGAAATGGTGGTGGGATGAGAGAGTGGGAGGAAGTTTTCACGCTCACGAATAATCGACGACGTGGCGGAAATTGTTGCTGAGCGAAGAATCAGGGTACACTAAGAATATGTGTACTGGGGGCCAATTCAAATGCCAGGTGAGTGCAAAAAGAAGAAGGCTTCTCGGTAAGATGAAGTTTTTTTCTTATCTGAATATTTTTTTTCTTTCTGTGGTTTCTTTTGTTTTCCTTTCAGTTTTATTTCATTTTTATAGCATCCCTCCTCTTTTCAAGCAAGCTATGGAGTTCTGGATACAATCTATCATGTTGTTTGTCTCTCCTTCTATTACCGTTATATCATAGACATCCATTTGCCGTTTGATTTGGGTCATATCTTCACTATCTAATGTACGAATTCACCAAAACGAATATATGGCACTCTGAATACTAATAGAGGAAATTGAAAATAGAGGTCTGTAGTTGTAACTTGACTGGCTTGTATTATCTATTCTAGGTTCTAGATTTATGAGGTGACCTTGCGGTCCTACTTATAGGAAAGAGAGATATTGTAGCAGTATATTTTGTGCATAGAGAAGATGCATTAGAATGCATGGATATAAGGATGCATGGACATTGCGGTGCAGCGATGATTCTAAGAAGATTGAGATTGAGGCGTACAATCATGCCACGATGTGGAATGCGATAGAATCATCATGGACACTTCAACAAATACTTCTCAATGTATATATATATATATATATACTATTTATGAAACCTGTATTCCTTCGATAGCTACAACGGTATGTATGATATGATAACCCTTTGTATATGACGGTATCTCCTACAAAGATACAAGTTCCAACATAGTAGGCCAAAAGATCTCATGTCTCTCTAGAAGCCATGCCATGAGATTGATTCTATGCAAACTGATAAAAAAACCTGAGCCGTAACTTTCGTAACATATAATATAATACACAGTAGACCTGCTAGTGATAATGTAAAGAAACGATGGGGAACTAGAAAAAAAGAGAGCCACGCCAAGCCAAGATATGCAATTAGCGAAGAACAAGCTGTAAAAGAAGAGAAAAAAAATCAGTGATACAGTGGTTTTCGATACAATTCTGGTACCTGACACAAGAAACATGGATAAAGGAGGTGTTTTAGCTAGGTTTTCTTGCATGATAGATACACGACGTTTATTGAAAAACCGTTTGCCGCCAACTGTAATTTATGACAGAACAGGGCCGCCACGACCGCCTCTTCCACGGCTACCACCTCTGCCGCGGTTGCCACCACCGCGGCCACCACCGCGGCCACCACGACCTCCGCGAGACGCATCTAGGCTGGCGGGGGGAGGAACAGAGTTGTAAGATTGCATGGGCAATGAGCTTTGAGAGCCGCCACGGGCGCCGCCACGACCACGGCCATAGTTATTCGTCTGGGAGTTAGGATGAGGTCGGTAAACCAAGCTCGAATGTTCAAGAACGGGCCCCTTGTTAGAAGGGCCACCGCCACGACCTCCGCGTTTGCCGGCAGCGATATTCCAACCACCACGGATAGGAGGGGGAGCAGGGCTATCCTTAAAAATGTTGCCTTCAGAGCCCACAGGTCTAGATTGTGAACTTCCATTTGTAGGTCTCTGGGTGTTAGCGGCTTTGGAACCGGATATGATTTGCTTGTTAGTCGTGTTCAACACACTCCATGAAGCAACCGTCATACCATGAAATGGCGGGCATCGATCATTCAAGGTGGAGCCACTCATGAAAGGAACATCCCAAACGACATCGAGAAGCACCGCAATAGCAGTATGACGCAATCCAACCACGGTTCCACGAGATCCTAGAGGAACCTTTCCGGAGGAAGCTGTAAAGATCACACGGTCTCCCAGACAGAAATACTGATTGCCGAGTACAATCTCAGCCTCAGTAGGCTTGAGAATTGCGGTGCGGGGAATGTTCTGCATCTTCTTCGGAACCATTTCACAGAGACTAATAGCACTTTCCATGCCGGCTTGAGCAAGAGCTGAAACAACTTGAGAATCGAGTTGTTCTGCTTCCAAAGGAACACGATCCAACTTGTTGATACCTTCGTTCTTGAGCCATGCGACGATCTCCTTGACGCGAGCTTGGGCAACATCTTTGTCAGGCCAGATCTGGTTGGCAGAGACATCGCTGCGTGTGGCGTAGCGGCCTACTTGAGCAAAGAAGTCAGGGAAAGCAACCATATACTTGAGAATAAGATCTAAAGCCAGGTTGCTGAACTCCCAACCAGTTTGGGTCTTTTGTGAATAGCCCAAGACCTTTTGCTTCTTGCCCTCAAACTTGAGATTCAAGCCTAGATTGACACGCAATCCTCCGACAGCTTCAATTTGGTATGAGGAAGTGATTTTACTCAATACGAGAGCATCGATTCCAAGCTTCTTAGCAACTGCATACGAAGGGGTGTAGCGGTTGCGACTAGTGTAGTCATGAATGATTTGCCGGCTGAACTCAATCTCTTTACTCTTCAGGACCATGATAGAGGCGTTGACTTTGTTCTCATTATGTCCTGTGACTTGAAGGGGTTGTCCGAAGTTGTAGTCTCCGAGGAAAAAGCCCCGAGTGCCGACAGGGAATTCTTCGGTGATAGGGAGAGCTACCTTCTCAATGAAACGGCTGTCTTCTTCTATGACAGTGTCGACGATAGTCTGTGCGGCGTATATAGATCTAACGCTGGGGTTTTCAGCATATTCCTTCACCAAAGCGCCATCATTAGACTTGTTGAGACCTTTGAGCATTTCAACCTTGACTAGAGTCTCAACAGTACCGATTTCGAAGCCCATGCGCTTCGAGTTCCAGTTCTCGATATAGGCAGCCTCGCGAGACCATTCGTTGATCTGTCGTTCACTGTGGTGATGTTGTTTGACAACTCCGGTAGGCGTAAGTTCGTAATCGAACAACTCATCAGAGACTTTGGTGATACGAGCCTCTTGAAGGAAAGGATAACCGACGAAGCAACGCTTGCCAAGCTTGGCTTTGTTGGCCTCGATTTTGGTAGCAGCATCGGATTCGGTCAGTGTAATTATCATGCTAGGGTTGCGACTATCAGATTGAAACACGTTCACCCCATACCCTTCGACTAATACACCAGAGTTTGGAAGGGTGTAGAGGGATGGGAATCCAGCCAGTGCCCCCTCTTTGACTTTAGCATCAGGCATGAGTCCCTCGCGGAACTCAAGACCCTCGACGTTGGGAAGGTCAAAGATGTTTTCAACGCAGTGGCAACTGAGGATATCGGGGAAAATACCTGGCATGGATGACAAGTACTTGTAATTGGCCTCTGATGAGTAGCTGAACTTCAAAGCGACACCAAATGTGTTGCGGGCCGCTTGCTCGGGGGGCAGGGTAGGGTTTATAGGGCTCATGGCATCAAGTAGACGCTTTTCATCGATGAACGGAATTTTGACAACGGCTTCCCACTCCATCTTCTTGCCATTCATGTCCAGTTCGAAATCGCGGGGATAGAAATCAATGATAGGTGACTTTGGGTCGGTCATAAGAGGCCAGTACACAGTGGGTACGATGCTCTTACTGCGATCGGGTAACACGCCCATTAGTTGTTCGAAGGGACGGAAAGGCTCTCCCTTCTTAAAATTCAAGTCCGCGTTGATGCCCTTGATGATATCAGAAGTCAAGGGGGAGTAATGGTACTGGTAGTACCAAGGCCATGAAGCAATACCACGGTAGTAGTAGTACAACACCCACTGTAAGCCTTGGACGTAGTTCTCGCAAAGAGCAGTGAGTTCTTGCTCGTAGTTGTCGGGTTTCCACTGCTCAAACTTTTGGAGATAGTATTTGGTTTTCCACCCTTGAAGCTTCTTCTGATATATTTCTTCGAATGCGACGGCGGTATCTTCTTTTGTCTCCTCGGTGACATGAGCATTGTCATACTGCTTGATTACACGGTAGACGGCAACACTGCCTTCTTCATCGTCGGATGCATCGTCATCGTTATCGGGGCGATGAGGAAATTCCACCATTAGATCGCGAGTCTCAGACTCATTTGCCTGAGTAGACCAAGGCATGTGCAACTTATCGGCAACGTTCTCAACAAATATGCGATCCGCGGGGCTCAAGCTAGATCCAAGGTTTAGAGGGTCTTTAGAACGTGACTGGACAAACGGCTTGATCTTATCTACCCACAGATCTCTCTGAGTACTAGTGATAGTCAAGGCAGATTTTTTGTTGTTCTTGCGGCGGCCACCATGTGTGTTGGCAGCGGAGCCAAGAGACTCTTCCATTCTCTTGGACTGGAACCATCCCTCATCTGAAACGTCATCTTCAAAGTGATTCTTCTCATCTTTAGCTAGTTCTTCAACCAATTTGATGAGACGAGGGAGGTTGATGACACCATTTTCGTTGATGTACCCGTCAAAAGTGGGTAAGACTTGCTTGTAAAGTCTGAACATGGCTGCTAATGCACCTTCGTTGATGTGTAAACGAGGAAGGTTGGGTAGGAAATCGTTGCCGACAAAAAAAGCCATCAAGATGAAGTCATCAATGACACGTTCCAAGTTGAAGTCGAATTTGAGAACACTCGGTTGCTTCAATTCGTTGAACTCTAGCTCCAAGTATTCTCTGACTATACACAAGTGAAGAAGATAGAAATTTTGATGTTCTAGTTCTCTTGACTTGTTCTTGGACGCTCGGCCAAAGGTGACCTCTTCTCGAAGTAGGCAGAAGTGAGGGTCATGACTGAGAAGACCCAACATGATTAGATCGGCATCAAGACCGTACAAGCAATGGCGCATGTTAGAATTATATCCGGGTTGTGCTTTCGCATTACGGATATACTCCATGATCTTGTGCTCTCCCTCACCAGGAACTTCGTGGCCAGAAAGAACGACTTCGCATCCCTGCCAATCAGAGTCTTCAGATACTTTCTTGTTGATGAAGTACTTCAGTTGATGAGATAGTTTTTGCATGAACTCGGTTCCTATTTTCAAATAACGTTAGAACAGGAGGTTTGTTTTCTTCGTTATTAGCGTAAGATGCTTTCATACCAGGAGTGATGCAGTTGCTGTCAAATGGCGCCTCTTTAGGCATTTCAACACCTTCTTTGATGGCCTGCTCGTGAGCCTTTTCAGCGTCCAGCGCTGTGCGGAAACGACGAGCTCTCTGCTGGTTCATTTTTGCACGAGGGGCGACACCATCGATGGCCATGAAAAACAGCTGCTTTGGTTTGATCTTGCCGAATAAGTGTTCAATATAGTTGAAGATACGCATGAACATTTCTTCCTCGCTGAGTCGAAAAGTTGCATCTTCGCCAGCATCTTTGTGTGTGCAATTATGGATGATGCCGTTCATGTCGAGCTAAATTAGATATTAGAAAATCAGTAACGGGTCGCTTACGAGGGGTGGTTAACGATTGATCCGGGGTTCGTTGGGCATACATATAAAGCATCGAATTCGGGAATGCGGTTCTCGGCAATCAATTGCGAGATCGCAGGATACCGTTCAGATATCCATCTGAAGAATTTGGGAACACTACGAAATAGCATTTGGTTAGAATATAGATAACTCGATAGCATACTACTTTAAGAAAGGCCGTACTCACCCCATTGTTCCGGTTTACAAGCACGAAGCCGAGGTATATTGCAGACGTGAAAGAATGCGGATCAAGTGATTAAGAGAGACGTATCAATAGCAGTTTGCTTAGAACACTTTAGAGATTATCAAATGCACAATTGCAAGAGCGAAGTCGTTGCACGATGGTATGTAAGGATGACAGGGCAGAGAAGAGCTTCCTTTGGTGTGATGTCGTGGGACTTGAGTGTGACCACCTAGTACAGTGAGGGTTGGCGGTGAGATATGGCAGAATCGCAAGGCTAAAATCGCCAAAAAGACCTTCCTTGGGGTTTATTGCCTGATGCTGCCTAGTTTATATTTTGTTTCTATGTTCTGATACATACATTTGGTTCCAATGTCTTGATTATTCTCGTGGTAATTTATTTGGCTTTCTTAGCCATGAATGATTTTGATATTGCTTTAATGTTGTTCATGTTGTTCATGTTGTAATAATTGATGTAGCCTCGTTGTGTCGAAGCTGCACCCCACCATCCAATATTGTGGAGAACTAGGGTACGGGGCTAGTCGTAGTATATGGCAGCTGTTGCCAGCTGTCACTTAACGCGCTGAGCAGCTTCGTTAGCGCGTTTTTATTATAGAGCTTTACCAAGCTTGTCTGAATTGAACTTCATTTGTACCAATCGGAACTGCATAATACTTTTTCATTGCTCATTATTCGAGCCATCAACGACTACTCAGGCCCTCAATTGTAGGCGTGAACTTCATATCCACGAATATCTTCTCCCCCTTTAACTATAGCTATTCATCATCCACTATGGTCTCAGCATCTCCTTCTGAAGGCTTAGAGGAGCACAGTAAACCCCCCAAAAACATCATGGATCGCAACCCGAATATCTAACTAATATATGATAGCTGCCGCCCTCTCAATGGAGGAACAGGAACTGGAGGCCCAGCGCGTCATCAATGAAGGTAATTTTCATTTAAAATGAGCACGATTGTGTAAAATTTGGCACTAACTTGGGGTAGAATACAAGACATGGAAGAAGAACAGTCCTTTTCTCTATGATATGGTCCTAAGGTATATCATCTCTATTCTATATTCTACTCCTATTCTTATGATCACAATTGCTCACAGAACTATAGCACTGCGTTGGAATGGCCCACCTTGACCGTCGAATGGTTCCCTGATGTCAAGGAAGAGAAGGACAAGTCGTACAACACTCATCGGCTATTGATAGGTACACACACCTCGAACGATGTGCCCAACCAAGTCCAGATTGCCGAAGTCCAGATCCCAAAGGCGATTGCACCAAGCCCTGAGGAATACGACGACGATAAGGAAGAAATCGGTGGTTACGGAAAGCGGACTGGTGGCCCAAGTATGAAGTTCACTGTGGTGCATAGAATCAACCATCCTGGTGAAGTCAACAAGGCCCGTATAAACCCGCTAAATGTTGATCAAATCGCTACGATGGCCGTTGACGGCCGTGTTCTCATCTTTGATCGTTCAAAGCTCTCGGTTGCCCCGGGAGCTAACCTCGAAGCACATATCGAATTACATGGTCACGCTGGTGAAGGCTTTGGCCTCTGCTGGAGTCCCCATGATATGGGTGTTCTAGCAACTGGTAGCGAGGATAAGACCATGTGTCTTTGGTACGTCTTGATTGCAACATGTCTTTCTCCCATTCTTCAATGGAGATGCTGTGTACTAATTTTGAAACTCATAGGGATCTAAATGACTATACTACCGGAAACTCTATCCTGAAGCCCAAGAAGCGTTACACTCATCACGATAACATTGTTAACGATGTTCAATTCCACCCTGTTGTCAAGAACTTCATTGGTTCTGTTTCCGATGATCTTACCTTGAAGATTATCGACCTACGCGAGCCATCAACCTCGAAGTGCGCCCTCACAGCGTCCGGTGGTCACGTTGATGCTATCAATGCTTTGGCCTGGAATCCCCATCAAGAGGTACTTGTTGCAACAGCCTCGGGTGATAAAACTATCGGCCTTTGGGATATTCGCAACATAAAGCAAAAGATTCACACCTTTACTGGCCATGAAGATGCTGTCACATCACTTCAGTGGCACCCTACAGAACCCGGTATCCTGGGTTCTGGAAGCTATGACCGTCGCATTCTGTTCTGGGACCTATCGCGTATCGGTGAAGAGCAGCTTCCTGAAGATGCCGAGGATGGTCCTCCAGAGCTGTAAGTTCACAGATTACATGTCATGATGTTAAGCATGATCGATCACTAACCACACACATATAGTCTATTCATGCATGGTGGCCACACAAATCACCTTGCTGATTTCAGTTGGAACAAGAATGAGCCTTGGTTGGTGGCTAGTGCAGCCGAGGATAACCTATTGCAAGTGTGGAAGGTGGCTAATCAGCTGGTAATGAGAGATGAGGGTGATATTCCATTGGAAGACATGGAGTAGAAGGGAATGATACTTCATTATCCACTTTATCCGCACTCTAAAAACATAAGCAAGAACTGCATTAGGAGGGCGCATCGACACAATGATGATGCAAGGCAGTCAGGCTTAAATAGGTAACTATCTTGTGTACATAATAAGCCCGATAAAGGAGATGGTAAATGGAGTCTGAGAATAATAGTCATACTTAAGATTATGTATGGTAGACCATAATACACTGGAAGTGGATTCTATATAGCGGTCAAGGGAATAGTAACGTAAAAAACACATGGACTGCTGGTAGGAATATACCCCTTATAGTCTGATCTTTGCCGGTTACAGCCTATTGCATCTATCGGTTCTCATATTCTAGCGAAAGAGATGCTTCTTCCATGCCATCAGGCCAAGTTTACTAACTGAATTGGAGATCCTTGCCATATTCATGATAAGACCAGAATTTCACACAATCGAGATTGTTGTTGCCATCCTCAAGACAAGATGTGAGAGATGCGCACTCAAGATAAATAGGCAACTACTCTTCAGACAACATTTTGACAAATGGAAAGAATAGCAGCAAACAATGCCCTAAAAAGCACAAATATGTAAATTTGAATTGTGTCAAGATCTGCCTTTCTTTTCTTTCATCCATCGATGTATAGAAAAGCATGCTCTTTTCACCAAATGTCAACACATCACTTTCGCAACAAAACCATCAACTTTCTTTCTACTCCATTATTGAAAAACAATATATCATCAACAAGACAGACTACCAATGCCTTCTACGAATCCGAATTACCCCCCGACAGGGCTACCACCAGGCTTCGATGAGTTGCCTCCCCAACTGCGTTCTGACATCTATCGCGCACAAGTACGGATACTGAAAGCAAAGCGTCTGGGTGTCGAGCCTCAATCTCTACCTTTAATTCTGGATGATCCCGTCCCTGGGTTCAGCCGGCTGAAATGCGGTCTTGATATCTTCGAGGCCTTGGTGCCTCACCTACACATACTATTACAAATTCTATCGTATGTAAGTGTTGAAGACGTCATGTCTATATACTGCATCAGCAAGCCCGTGAAGATGTTGTTCGATGCACACTTAACATCATCGATCAACACTCTTCTAGTGACCATGGCTCCAAATGGCCACAGAGACTTTCCGTGGAAGGCATATGGAAAGCTCACCATTCCAGATCCGCTGGGGAGAACCAATGCCTTTGGAGTACAGTCTCCAGACATGAAGGATCAAGCCATGAACGCAGTTCGACGAGTTCCCTCGATGAAGTGGTTTCAGATGGTTGCGAAGCGCCACATCTATGTCCGCCAGATAATTGGAATCATGGCTCGCCATGGCCACCGCATGCCGGAAACTATGGACCTCACTCTGAAGAAGCTGTGGTTCTTCAATGACATTGCCTCTACCAAGATCAGACAGGCCATCATCATCAACACAAAAGTGTGGACCAACATGGACTTGTACAACGTCCAGCTTTTCCTGATCAAGCTACGTCTTTGCTTCCAGGAACCCATGTTTGGGCCACATACAGACACTTTTGTCTACTTCTTGATGGGCCAAAAAGGTCTTTTTGATGTTTGGGCTGTCCTTTTCCGTCGCAAATATACGTCTTTGGCTGAAATAATGGGTCATCGAGTCCGCTACAAATACAACGTGGACAATGCCGCGCGAAAGCTCAGTTTATTCGATACTGGAATTTGGGGCGTGCCTTTGTCTGAGGTTGGCATAGGTCATCTTGAGGGATGGGGGAAAGGTCATAATCATCTAGTTCGTATCGATGAGCTATTGCCATGGGAGAGTGGCCGAAGAGGACTCCAACTGCAAAACCACCTTGAGTGCATGCTACTCTGGGGCAACTTTTCATGGAAAGATGGACGGAATCTGGTGCCTACTGCCAAGGAGATTGACCTGGGAGTGACCTCGTCTCAAGAAGAGGAGGATCTCTTGTCACTAGTTAAAACATCCGGTCTTTTCACGATGCACCATGTGCAAAAGGCGCGTTGGTATCAACTCAGTTACCCTGAACAGGAAGCCGTTCGGCTCCTCGACCGTCTCGACGAGGCGGATGCTGTCTTTTGTCATCGTTTGACGCAACTTATTGACAGCAACGTGGAGGGCAAATTCCAGACATTGCATCATACGAACGTGGAGTTCTACGATATCGAATGGGAAATGTCGCGTCGTTGGAATGGCCAACAGCGAACCCGTGCTCAGGTTGCACACCGCGCAACACAGCTCTACCGCTTTGAGAACCAACCTGACATTCGCGAACGGATGATTATGGACACGATTTTGCTTGCAGCCGAAGCTGATATAGCTGCCAACCAAAAGGCCATTGATGCCGATTATTCCGCCGCACTCACCCTTGACGGCCAATATAACTCGGCAGATTTGCAGTTCGACTGGGACCAACTAAGCTATCGAAACCAAAGTGGCCCTGGCTACGACCAAGACTTCCAATCCGACAATTCGCACGTACCGAATCCTCAAGAGCTTTGGGAACAGGAAGAAGGCCTGGAGAGTTTCATGGAGTGGGAGAGCGACTCAGATCACGAAGAAGAAGGTGTAGATGCGGCAGATCTCCTTGCCAATATCCATCTATGGGATTGAGGAGATGAAACTGATACATAATTACAACATTTCGATAGCACACTTTTACATACCAGCACGCAACGGACATATTGACGTGACACAAGACCAAAAACGAGAGCACTAACATCAACAACGTAGTGAGCATCTCATTCATAATCTTCTTTAGTTTAAAGAGCAAAAAGATACTATTTGATTTGTTGCTTCTGAGCAGATTCTATCTGTACCCGTGGTTCCCATACCGATCTGACTGCTCTGGTTCAAAGTGAAATCAACCCCCCCCCTTTCCCTTTTCCCAAGGAATTTAAGCCTATCCCACTCGCCCCCCCAAAAAAACAAAAAAAAAAACATCGCCTGTTGGATATCAAGTTTTCTTTGTTTGCTGATAAAACCTAGAAACCAGATAAAGTGAACCCGAAAATACCGACCAACTAAAAGCCAATTCCCAATCAAATGAATACCCTTTAATGCCAATAAAAAAATATACTCCCCAGAAAACCCGTATGCACCATGCTATGCAAAAAGCCTATGGGAAAAAAAAAAGACAAAAAAGAGGCCCAACAATGAACTAATATTCTCGATCCGCAAGAAGAATGATAATGGGCAGCATGAACAACTGCTCATCTGCGGATTTTTTTTGATGACGAGAACCAACCCTTTCCTCTCCGATAAAACCAACACTACCCAAAACCAGCCAAGGGAAGGGCTGATGACAAGTAGAAAGAGAAGCATCAGACTTTGACAGTTGAAATACTGCTTCTTTTACAGACCCCAAACGGCCACAGTATGTGACTATCTAACGAAACAAACAAAAACCCTAGAGACAGCTCATATTGTCTAGACAGGCAAGTGAAGTAGATACAATGGCCATATCAAGACTATATGGATGACGCAGGAATGATGAAAAAAACTAGACAGACAGTTATAATCTGACAATTATTGAGTACATCACATCGGTAGTAGTCTGTATTCGATCATATGCCCAACCAAAGTAACAAGATCACTCGGGATCAAGTTACCAGAGCAAACGGGAAAAAGAATATGCAGAAAAGTACACAACAAAATGATAGACAGAAAGAATTAAACAAGTATGCGAAAGGGAAAAAAAAAATAAGAAGAAAAAGAGACATCCGTCCATCCCAGCCATTTGCGTATAAGGCGCCTTTGCTTTTTTCTTTTTCCCAATGTTATCGTTTAAGAACCAAAAATGATAAAGTTTATAGTTCAAAGCTGTAGAAACCAAAACAGGACTTCCCACCCAAGAAAAAAAAAGAAACAAGGCCTTTTATGTGTAAAAGAAAAAAGTCCGTTGGCCATCCCGCCGATAAAAAAAAAAAAAGAAAAAAAAAAAAAAGAAAACAAGGAAAAAAAGATAAACTCCAGCTCCCCCCCCCCATCCATGTAACAATTTTGAGAAAATCGATCGAACCGAAAGAGAAGAGAGAGAAGAAGCTCGAGCTAAATAAAAAAAGCAGAAGAAAAATGAAAACTAGGAATGAATGATTCCGTTGACCAAGAGCATAGAAAGGGAAAAAAAAAAAAAAAGGTAGCAAAAAAATGGTACTGAAAAGAGAAACAATAAGAAAGTACGCAACAAAAGCAGAATGAAAAGAACCCTGATCCAAAGAGATCAAACAGAAGCCCCCGTCCCCCCAAAAAATGCACTGTTAGAACTTGAAGAAAATGACATGCTTTCCCAAGAGACGCGCAACTCCACCCACCCCCTCCGATGTTCCTTTGTCCGTATCCGTCACATATACAGATAACCGCAGCCCAAAAATCCGCGCCCCGGTATATGTATGTATGTTTTTTTTGTCGTTAATGAATTTAGTTGAAGTATTTTCGGATTTTTTTGTAGGTATGAAAAATTCGTATGTGAAGAAAAAATATGTCGTATATGCTTGTCGGGTCTGTATTAGCCAGTTGGGAAATGCCTCGTGAATAGAACAAGGCTTGATCAATCATGGTGCCCAAACTACGAACGCAGTAAACTCCGGATGAGATCAACCCTATGCCTTGGTATGACAGAGTCTGTTTACAGCAGATGAAAGTAGTGCTACCTCATAGATAGAGATACTACTAACCCAGGGGTCTATAGGTATACATTTTTAAGCTGGAGACTTGGTGGCAGGAGCAGAGCCACCGTTTTGACGGGCATCGGCGCCTCCGACAGACAGACTGTTCATACCAGCAGACAAGAATGGGAAAGGATCACCCTCGGTGTTGTTTCCATAGAAGTTAGTAGAAGGGCCCACATTCGCAGGTCCGTTATTAGCAGACTGAAATGCGGCCTCGGCAGCACGGCTATCAAAACCAGCACCGCCATGGTTGCCCGGAGCAGAGCCGAAATGGTTTCCACCAATGGCAGAAGGGTAGGGGTTGCCACCGGAACCTCCAATGCCTGAAGGTAGAGCATATGTGCTAGGAGGGCCACCAAAGTGTTGACCACCGTAGCCACCACCAGACTGATAGCCCGCATTACCCTGACCGCCACCGAAAGGGCCACCAGGGGGTCCATTGTTACCACCCATAGAGTTGTGGTTGATGTTGTAGTTATTGTTCGAATCCATATTCGAAGAATAACCAGCATCGGCGACAATAGCCGCACCGGCTCTGCTAGCGCCGCAGCGGAGACAGCACACATTCTTTGCAAAGTTGTGGTAACCGCAGATCTCATTACCACACTTCCAGTCACCAGCACGGAAGGGCACGACACCGCTGCCACCCATACGGCCACCGCCGTGGTTCATGTGGCCGTGGTTGTGATGACCCATGCTGTGATGAGGATGCATCATATTAGACGGACCACCAAAAGCACCACCTCCGTAGCCACTGTAACTCATGTCACCCATAGGGCCACCGCCAACAGCGGGGAAAGAGCAGCGGAAGCAAGCAGTACGACGCTGGAAGTTGCTGAAGCCGCAGCTAGGGCAAGTCCAGTCACCAGGACGAGGCCGGTTCTTGCTCGGGGGGAATGGTGTAAGGATCTCCGCAGCGCGGTCGAGAACACGGCTGCTTGAGGGCGAGACCTCGATGGCCTTTTCGTTGAGGGCACGGCCGTTCATGCACAGGCTTTCGGCGGCCTCTTCATGTGACGAGAAGATGGCAAATCCAGTGCCGGTGGGCTTGTGCTGCTCCGGCGTACGCAGAGTCCAGAACGCAATGGGACGTCCACCATACTGAGTAAACCAGCTTTCCAATTCAGACTGGGTAGTATCATGAGGAAGACCGGACATGTGAAGAACCTTGCTTCTCTCTGAGAGAAAGGCACGAACATCGGCTCTAGCATCCATAGGACGGGTGAGCACGTCGAGATGCTCGTGAACTGGGATAGATTTGCGGATGAGACCACGCAGGACTCTAGCAAGTGTGATGGCCTCTTCCATTGCCCGACGAGGACTAGCAGGAGCTAGTGCTTGTAGGTGGAAGGGGAGGTTATGCTTGATGGGAGCACTAGACTGAACGGGCTCGACCTCGAGGGCAGCACAGATATTGGACAGCATTGAAGGGCCAAACGGAAGCGACTCGGGGTGGTGCTGTTGCCAGCGCTGATACTCGGTGCGCAAGTCGAAGGTACGAGAGTGCTGCAGGTACGGAGGCAACACCACAGCCTTGTCGCGGGCTTCACGGGGGAGCTGGACGCGCAGGTCCCAGGCATCCAGGGTCACGAAGACGAAGTCAAGATTCTTGGAAACGAGATGTTCGTTGACGAAGCTGTCAAACCGATTGACAGCATCACGGAAGGTGCCGGCACCGCGGACATGTTCCCATGTCAAAGTCGTTAGGCTGGCTATGTACAGCAGAGTACAGAGTTAGCAGCTGGAATGTATGATGGCCGGGAATTGAAGTAGTGGTGCGATGATAGGAGTGCTTACTGCAAAGGGGGGTAATTGGTGTGTTGATTGGCTTCACTAATACACTATCGCGAGAGACCTATAGAGAAATAAACACTGTTAGTTGGCCAATTGGCTTCGGATGGTAGGGATTCTGGCTGAGGTTGGGATGCTTTCGATTTCCGGAAGTGCCATCATTATCATGATTGCCATCAAGCAAGGCTGAGCTAGGCCACAGATGCTGTGCCATGAACTGCAACACTAGCAACATCAGCCCAATGCGGCACATGTAGAACGAAAGACAGCACTAAAGCCAAGCCTAATGTCGATAATAAGGACTGCCCGAGACAAGAAAAGCCAATTGCGACGTCAATTGCACTGGCAGTGCCCTGGGAAAGCTCGGTATCGGTCCATGTCGGTTGGCGAATATGATAGACGCAATGAAATGTAGCTCGCAAGCGACTGGCTGACTTACCTCGTCGGTTGTTTTAGCATCAAGGACGATCCAGCCAAGCTCAATTACTTCGGCAGAGTCTTTTGTAACGTAAACACCATGTTCATCACAGGTAGTAGCCACATGCATGACCACATACCGGTCGACCTTGAAGCCCGGAGATTGCTGAGCAGCCATCTTGACGTATATATGCCGCGAATGGAATGGTATGGGAATATTCGAGGACCGGCGTCGAGGATAGAATTGGGCGGGAGGTGGTGAGGTTGGCCTGGAGAGTTAAGTGGTCGACTAGGCTGAGAAAAAAAAATGATGTGGAGGGTCCGGGAAACTGGTAGAAAGGTCGACGGCGTCTTATTCAAACGGCCTAGAGGTGGTGGTGTCGAGGCAAGATGGCCAGTCCCGTACTGCAAGGACTAAAAGGACCAAGAGGACTAACTAGAAGGCTTATAGACGGCAATGGCAATCTGTGCTGGCTGATGATGCCCTGGACAGCGTTGCAAGAAAAAAAAAAATACCGAATCAATACTGGCGAAGCTCTTTTCTATTCAGCCAGGAAACGTGCGGTTGGTGTTTATTGAGAAAGTATGCTAGTTAGGTGAAGGGGGGAAGGTAAGTAAAGTGTCAAAATCAAACTCAAGATGCCCAAAGCAAACTATGGCCTCGAGACATGTGCTGATTAAGAAAAAGGAAAGAAGGGGAGAGGAGAGAAGAGGTCACAGTTATCAAGAACAAGGCAAGGCAAGGAAAAAGGAAGCTTCAGTAGATCCAAGGTCAAGTTCAGGAGAGCAGGGCCAGTCACTCGAAAAAAGAGAAGCCTAGTGCAGATATGAGGCCCCAGTCCACTGTATCTGTATTCTTCACTGGCTATTGCGTACTAGGGATTGTGGGATTCAACAAGACCCTTCTGTCATCTTCGGCGCCAGCTGCCCAGTGCAAAAGCATAGGGGACGGCTCACTATACTCAGCGCTATAAACGCCCGACGATACAGGCCCACTATACAAGTTTCATCACACAAAAAAAAAAAAAAAAATTTTTTAAAAAGAGACATCATCTTAAGCCCAGCTCTATCAGGTTTCATTGCATTCAGCACTAAAGAAAGCCACTAAGCGTCCTAAACGCACAGTACGTAATCATTTTTTCCTACTCGTTTTTTAAGGGTGGGGCTTGGGAAACTGCGTTGCCGTTGGGTTGTCAAGGATGTGGCTTTTCTTTCCTAGCCAGGGATTTAGCCAAAAGGGGAACACAATCAGCAGACTAACTACAAATACACGAAGGAGGAACACTGCATCTGTCTCTTTCTCATGAAAAGCAGAGTTGATACTGGATGCAGTATCTTTATATGTATTATCACGATACCTTGCGGTTCAATATATAGACTCAACCTGCACATCTGCCCCAAGCTAAAGCACAAGAGTACCATATGGGAACACTCTTGAGCCAATCAATGAAGATGTACGAGTATAATATATATCAGGTTGAAAGGCTGACATTGCTCCCATAGCTAGGATATTTTCATATCTTCAACTTACAATGAAATAAATCAGCCTCTGATCAACCTAAACCTCATCAACATCTGTCTGGTCAATATGCCTCAGTGTCTAAACTGTCAATTTACTCAATATCACGGTTGTACTTCATAGCCTATCTTGTCCATTGAGCTTCCGTAGTCCGGGTCATAATGTGCTATTCATGTATATTCCATCTTTGAGATCTTTCAAATGACAAGGAGTATTCGACTTGGGTTCTTTACATGTAGGTGAGAAAGTCATACCATAAACAGTAGGTGTACAACCATCTCAGTATATTTGTCTTCGCACGTTATTGCTCCTGAATCTCAGTGCCATAACCCTGCCTTTCAAGTCCCGCGTAAATACTTATGATGGGACAAGAAGATAATAGTACTATTGGCCAAGATTCCTGAGGCTGGGAGTTCTTTTTTGCTGTGACATATCGATTTTCAAGTTCAGTAGGGGTGGCTTGTGAATTAGCCGAGCTTCATCGGATAGTGGTTTCTATTAGCCTTTCAGGTATGTCTCAATATCATAAACGTTTAGCTAGATAAATGACTATAAAACGTTCTACAGATATACGAAACCATTCGATGCCAGTTGTAGAAAGAACAAATTACACTCGTGTGATCAGCTAAGCTAGGTGTACTTGATGTATTTACCTTTTCCATATCTTCGATACACAATATATACGCATTGATATCTCACTGTATTAGTATACACTTAGTTTTCATCACGTCATACCTAGGTACGCCATACATTTAGTAATTATCAGATCGAATATCCGTTGAAACGAGAAAGAAACAAGAATACTTACATTGGAAACAATTAACCCTTTCCAGGTAAGTTGTCTCCTTGGCGGGCGATCTAAGGGGCTCTTCAAAGACGTATATATCCGCACGTTCGTTGAGAATGGTTGTATATGTATACAAGTAACTACGGGGGATTAGTGTGTTTCTCAAATCAGTAAGTATGATTTAGACAGTAGAGGTCTAGATTCAGTGCTTTTTCGTTTAATACAATTGTATGTGGTTGAAGTTTACGGATGTAGCGATGTAAGCTTAAAGTGACGCGTATTGTAAAATAACCCTAACTAACTGAAGTGAATGCGTATCT
The DNA here is from genome assembly GCA_001513805.1 of Davidsoniella virescens. Classification (NCBI taxonomy): domain Eukaryota; kingdom Fungi; phylum Ascomycota; class Sordariomycetes; order Microascales; family Ceratocystidaceae; genus Davidsoniella; species Davidsoniella virescens. The sequence continues at coordinate 67,069 of LJZU01000145.1, forward strand.
GTAGACCCTGAAGATGGGATATAACATTGTAAGATACGTAGCTACGTTCATACATCCAAAATTATATTTGCCACAGGTATTGATCTATTGGTACCATATTATGGTACATAGAGATATGCACTATACTTTTGCCCTTACATTTGAGTAACTGGCTGTGTAAATGAACAATTGCTTCGATCTTCCCGTAGCGTTGCTCAATTTTTGACTCGGGATGGTTCTAATAAAATGATGATAGGATTTTTTTTTTTTTGCTTGTATGACATGTTCAATGAAGCCGTCAAAGTAACACAGCGCTGTAACTATTTTTATAGCCAAAAATCGTACATATGTGCTTCTTTGACGCATGGAGCACTAAGGATGACGTCGTGAATTATGAGAGGATTGACAACGCGGGACGGATGAACCAGATATACCGATACATATGTATCTGTATATGCAGCATAGTGTATTGAAGATGATAGGACATTGCATTGCATGGCGGAAATATACTCGGAACATATTAGAAAAAGTTAGAAAAATCCGAAGAAACCGGTCAGAGAAAGAGGCTGAGAGACTTTCTCCATGCTTACATATGTACATATTTGTGTGGCTGCCACGCTTTCCCTGACCAAATTAATTATTCATTGATAGGCAGATTATGCTGTAACTAGTTATAGAACTATTCCTTTTGTTTCCTTAGTTTTCTTGTCATTCGATGCTTAGCACCTTTGCCAAACTCTACAAATACAAACAAGGAATCCTCTCAATTTTCACCAAATAAGGCGACATCGTTTTTTGATTTACACGATAACCAACAAACCAGTTCACCCTTATCCACGGCATTTTATCTTCAAATAATTGTTGAACTGATTGATACATATCAACTCCATATAACGCGGCTGTATCATCACAGTCTGCCTAGCTGCCCCATGACCTAATCATACTACATATGTAATACAACTATGTATATACTGCATACATGTGTAGGTTTATGTGAATATATACATATGCAATTACAGTGTGCTCACATACCCCACTCGAATGCTTTGAGGTGAGTGGTTTTTGACACAGCATAGCCGAGAGCAGCAGGTATGCTGGGGCACGATTAACAATAGATAGATCAGCTCACCAGACCCTCTCCCATGTCATTAGACTACATTCTATCATACAAGTGTAATCTCACGGAACAGAGTGCAATTTTTTTTGACTTTTCCGCCAGCACGTCCCTGTACCAAGTGCTATACCAGATATGTATGTACTACAATGTACTCAGTTACGAACACGAATTAGAGTGCCTAGCAACGGCTCAGCTGCATCGTCGTATAGCCGTAGACTCGGATTCATATACGGTCGGATGAACTTATAGCCATCGATACAAGAATATCCAGGCGTATATATCTGTATACATCCACAGACTGAATTGTATCTTGAGGACGGACAGCTGAGGATCACAACCTCCTAGCATTCCCCTCTCGCATCCCATCACCTATCACTCAACATACATACAGATACATATCCGTATGCTCCCCACCACGACTCACTTTCTTTGTGTGATTGTATAGCTCACTTACCGCATTCAGATGTTGATAGATCGACTGCATATTGCCCTTTTACTACTTGGGAATGCACCGCAGCTTCCCAGCCGAACGTTCTTGACCACGTTACAATCCACTCACATACACCAAAACATATTACATATTGTTTCCACTGATAAGGCGCCGACTAGATTTTAACATCTCAGTGTAGCCTGAGAGAGAGAGAGAGAGAGAGAGAGAGAGAGAGAGAAGACCTGCGGACTTCTAATTGTTGCCGTCCTTCCCTCTCCTTCGCTTCGCCCTCCGAATCACGTCTTGCAGAACAGAACAGTCCAGAATCGTGCCTTTTTTTTGCAGTGTATAATAAAAGAGGAAAATCAAATAAGAGGAATCCTTTGCCCGTTTCTTTTTGTCCGTTATTCGCTTTGATTCGATGGCTGATTATTCTTCATCTCGACTGGCCTCTTCGGCACCTCAATCCCGCCTGGTGCCCAACCCCCCCATAAATACTCCAAATACCTTTCCTGCCACAACCTCCTCTACTACAATCGTCTCCGCCACCCGTCCAGAATCTGATCTTGGTAATCCGTCATTACCTTCTTCTTCTTCTTCTTTGCCTTCTTCATATGACAAACCGTTAGGCCAACCTGGTGGCCCTGTTCTTGTCAAACCATACTTGAACCCAAGTTCAAGCCCAAGATCGGACCCAACCACTACATCTACACCCACTAAGCCTTATTGGTCCAGATCTCCTCGCGGCCTGGCGGTCTTTGTGCGATATCTGTTTGGGGGTCCTGCAATGCCAAGATCTGGAACACACTCTACCGAGCTGCCACCTTTAGATGCATTCTCATTCAAGAACCTGTTGGGTACCAGTCAAGATGGGCATTCAGATACTGTAAACTCTAACATTGCATCTGACTTGGATCATATTGCAGAGATCTGTGCTCGGTCTCGCTACTCGCTTGGTAGCCAATATGAAGTACACCAATCACCGTACTCTGCTAATGCTGACATCGTGAATAAGTGCTTGGTATCACAAGACCGACATCCAAATTCTTCTTCTCAGCTGCGGAGTGTAGCAACCGGTAATTTGGCTATTGGCACCGCTCCAAATCGCAGACGCCCCAGAGATGCTGTACGTACCTTGGAAACCATAAGCTCGTCTAGAAAATCATCAGAGTCTGGTAGATATCCGGATACCAGCCATAGGACTTGGAACACCGCTGAAGTAAATCACGTCTGGACGTATAAAAGTCATGGAGAATCGACGTCAAATCCGGGGTCATCGTCAATAACTCTCCAGGAGACGCCATATAAGCTAGAGGCTCATACATTCTCAACATCGGCGAGTAATGCTTGTAAAACCCCAATCTCACTATCTGTATGGCAAATTACTTCACCAAGCCTGGACCAAAGTGTCGTTGGAGTGGGTGTTATTGGCTCTAAGGATCATCTCAAGACTCGGCGTCAAAAGCAAGGTATCTCGAAATGGTGGAATCATTCTCGAAATCAAGTAGATGGTAGCAACTGGCCACTGCAATCAAGTCAGGCAGAGGGAAGCCTACGGAATATCCTCCAAATTACAGATAGACGATCTTACCAAGGGCAGATTCATGCATAAAGCATCACAAAGTCTTTAATGGGATAGGAACACATAACTTGATACACATATCATGTTTTGGAACTACAGTGATGGACAAACCAAAATTATCGTTGGTTTTGCAGCATATTATTTGTTACTGTTGTTGAAGATATCATGGAAACACATATGTTACCATTTTATATTGACATAGCTGTATGGTCTATATTATAGGGAATGAAGGTTTTTCATTGTTAACCAAATGCTCCAGCAACACCATGCTGCCGCAATCAGACGTATACATCAATTGTACACCATATATGGAGATACGAAGCAAGCTGAAGAAAAATGTAAACATAATTTGAGAAGAAAGATGAAGGTAAAATTGCATGAATTGCCAACTTGCGTACAGAGACAAGCATGAGAAATCTAAGAGCAGAAAGTAAAAGAGAAGAAAAAAAAAGATGTGCAAAATACATGGTGTTAGAATAAAATGAAATGAGATGGTATGAAAGTGCGTAAAACAAAAGAGATAATAGAAAAAGCTGTCTATGTGTCAGATATAGGCGCTACCAAGGTTGTGAGTGCTGGCGTTTGAGCATTAGCTTGATTATTCGAACGTATAGGAACAGCAGGTGCTGATGACGAAGCGATATCCAAGGAAGCGCTAGCAGTAAATGTAGTAAATGTCGTGGCAGATGCTGAGATGTCAAAGGTAGAAGACTTCGGCTTGTTAGGAGAGGTGGTATCAACCTGTGGGTTTGAGCCTGAAGATAGATCTGATTCAGCGATTGGTTCACCAGAATTGCCGGTGGAGTCTATTTGCATCTCATCGCTACCGTTCCCTGACGATACAGTCGATTGTTGTGTCTGCCGTTGTGCGTTAAGGACTCCGGGATAGGCTGAAGGCTGTTGTGTAGTGGTAGCTTTTGGCGTAAGCTTTTGAGTAGGCTTGCAGGCTGCAGGCTTTTCTTTCTCGCGTACACGCCGGGCTTCACGCCGTAATGCCTTGGACTCGAACTCGTGCCAATCACCGTCAATGTTTTGAAGTCTGAAAGATACATAGTTAGCAAGGTTTTGTTAGTGTAGAAGGACTTAATGTTTACTTACTCTATGCATTGAAGCGCACTTGGTTCCTCACTGGTAAAGTATGGGTGAGCGAGAATCTGGGTGGCAGTAGGCCTCTTGTCTGGCTGGTATTGAAACATGGATTCTAACAAGAGAAGCGCTTGTGGTGAAACACGTTCACGATACCGCTCATGAAAAGTGCCTGGTTTCATGACACGGGGGCGCAATAACTGGAACCAAGGAAGCTCTGCAAAGCCAGGCCAAGTTTCCCGACTAGCGGTGCCCATCACGGAGAAGATCTTCTCGAGCTGATTAGACTCCGTACCGTCTCCTGGAAAGATGGCGTTTTGACAGAATATTTCAACCATGACACAGGCAGCACTCCAGACATCAACAGCCGCCGTATACTTTGTCTCGCCGAGCAATAACTCAGGAGGCCTGTACCAGATCGTGATTACACGGTTTGTATAATCTTGAAGATGTCGTTTGGCGTAGAAGCGGGCGAGACCGAAATCGGCGATCTTCAAGATACCGTCTTTACTGACAAGAATATTGGCGGCTTTGATGTCTCTATGGAGCACGCCTCGAGTATGGAGGTATTCTAGACCTTCGAACATTTGCCGTGACATGTCCTTCTTCTGAGCATCGTTGAGCGTGAATGAGGGGTGGTTAAGAATTCCCGTAAGATCGTGGGCTAGATACTCAAAAACCATAAAGCACTCATGATTTTCAACCATGACTTCCAACAGATTGACGATATTGGTATGGCGCAAGTACTGCAACAGTTTGATCTCACGCATAGCGGTGACAGGAAACCCGTCACGTTCGCCCTCCATGCGGATCTTCTTGAGAGCCACCTGGTTTTTGGTGAACACATTGACAGCTTTGAAGACCTTGCCGTAGGTTCCAGAACCAACAACAGACTCGTTTCCAGGCTTACGGTAGTATGCAGATTGAGAGTCACAGAAAGGCTCGGCAAGCTTTGGCTTGGACAAAAGCCTGCGGTATTGCCTTACTACCGTCCGAGTCCGAGGTTGGCGTTGCTGCTGTTGCTGTGATCTTGCAGCACGAGCGGAGGCGGGCTCAGTAGGCGCATTCCTTGGTGGTGCATCACGATCACGTGGGTCAGTGGTTCGGGCAGGGCCAGTTGGTGGGTTTTGGGCTGCTTTTGGGGCTGTTGGTGCGTTGAACTTTTGTGATATCTCAGGCTTTGGTGCTGTGGCAGAGGCTTTTGATGTCTTAAACTCAAAGCTGAACTTATTACCACCAGCAGGGCCTGTAGGAATATGTGGTGCAGAGACAGCTGTTCTATCGCTAGCTGTATTGTTATTGATATGAGGGTCACGGTGATTTATGTCGTTGTTATGGTCAGTTTGTTGAGTATTACACCCATCATGACTGTCTTGATTACTGAGCGAGGGTCGATTAAATGATGAATTTGAGTTGAATGATGGACGTTGTGAGACGTTGTTGGAAAAGGAACTTCCTCTGAACCCGCCACGTGCGTGATTCAAAGAAGAACCACCGCGAAAGGCAGCAGACGCAGGTCGAAAGTTTCCTCGATGAGCTGGACCGGTGGGTGCTGATGGCGGTGGTGAGCTGGGAGTGATGCTATGAGGGGCTCCAGAAGGAGTCTGTTGTGGGAACCGGCTATTGTAAAATTAGTATGCAAAGAATATGGTACTTGACACTTGAGATTCATTAATTTACCTGGAGGATGTCGTATCGGCATTCTGGCTATTAGATGGATTGCTCTGTGCAGTGCTGCCATGATTAGTAGCTGGAGATCGTTGAGATAATGACTGTGCCTCTTCATGTGAGCTGCCATGCGGATAAGCTTCAAGAAGGCCCAAACGAGATGAATTGACTTCGACGCTGTTGGCACCAGAAGCATAGTCACCAAAATCTTTGATACCAGTCTTCTTATTCCGCTTGCGCTCGCGGCGAGGTTTTCGTTTGTTGCCGTCAAAATCGTCATCTGGATAGTCGTTATCTTGATCTTGGTCCCTACTCCGATCTCTATCGTGATTTTTCTCTTGTGTGCGATCTCGACTGGGGCTGACCGATCTTTTTCGCGGGATTGTGGCTCGTGTATCTGATCGGCTATGGCTATGACTACGGCTACGAGAACGGTGACTGCGGTGCGTACTTTTCGTACCGGGATTTGCTCGTTCTGTTGCACCGCGAGATTGCGAAGAGTGTCTTGGGCGCGATGAAGAAGGCGATCTTGATCTTCTAGTAGATGTATCGGGGTGGAAACGGGACGATTTGCCACCTCTGTTAGAATCTTTCACCGTGTCTCTCTCTCGATCTTGATCTCGGGCTTTGTCGCAATCTCTATCCCTTTCCCTGTCTCTATCCCTATCACGATCACGGTTCCGATCACGGTCACGGTCGCGGTCACGATCGCTACGATCTCTATCTTTATCCTTATCTCGACGATGTCTTTCGCGTCGTGAGCGTTTTCGGTGAGAGTGGGGTGAGGGACTTCTTGACCGGCGGCGTTTTCCTACTGGCGACCGAGTATCTCGGCCATTCGATGATTTGTCGTTGCCATGGGGCTGTGATTTGCGGTGTTCTGTATCAGTAGACCTTGATCTGTGTCGGGACGAGGAATCGCGGCTATCTTTGCCATTGTCGCGGTCACGTCGATGATATTGGTCGCGAGAACGAGATCGTGAGTGCATGGTTCGAGACCGACTGGGATCCGAGGTCACTGATGTGTCTGGCAAGGCTGACGAGTCAGCTACACGGGGATGTCGTGATGAGGCTGATGTCGATGGTAGCACGTCGTTGTTGCGGGAGTATGATCGGTGGCGATGATGCCTCTTCCTGCTCGAATCACGGGCTCTTCCCCGGTCACGATCTCTGTCTCTATCTTTGTCTCGCTCCCGTTCGCGACCTGGCCCCGAACGGCCAGCTTCTGACCTGGAGATGGATGAACGCCGACCAGCACCGGCCGTGATGGCAGCATCCATAGTCGATTGGCGTTGATCCAACATCGAGACAGACGGACGACTGGGTTTGGATGGCACGGTGCGTTCTGGTGATGGCTTGATGCGGCCCGAGCCGTAAGAAAGACGATCTTGGTCTTGACTGGTGCTTTCGATGGTGCAATCTGTAGCTTGATCGCGAGAAAGCGTGTCGAAGCTCATTGCTGCATGGCCTGCGGCAACAGAATGCTCTATGAAGGTGATGCACTAAAAGTGATGAAAATAGCCACTAAGCGGGCCGTGATCGAGAATGGTAATAGACAATGCTAATGCGCGGGTGGCAGCAGTTACTGCAATTGATGCGGCAGTCGACGATGGACAGTAGACATCGACCTTCAATACTGAAAATGGCACAGGCGATATAAAACTAGCATAAAGCACACACGACTTATTCTTGCTCAGTTGATGCTTCACAAGGTTCAATGCGTCGTTGCGTTTTGTCTTGCACGTCTTCACGCTCTTTTTTCTCTTCTCTTTTTTTTTTTTGCCGTGTCCGGCTGGGATAGTGCTTGCGGTGCTAGTCTAGGCCTCTCTGGGTTGATTTAGTTGGCGGAAATGTGAAAGGCGACTAAGGTTCAAGCCAGGTTCAAGCTCAATTCCTGATTTCGTTTCTGTAGTACTCGCAGATAACTAGTATAGCAAGTTATAGTTATCGATGGCCAGGGGTTTGTTGACCCATGAATTAAGCGGCTCACCACTAGCCGATGTTTTGCCGGCCGGCGGGCCAAAAATGGATCATCTATGGGTAACCTAATAACCTAATGTGCAACATAGTTGTACATTTTGATGAGTATGTATAGATGTATATGTACATATAACTATGTATGCATGTACATATGTAGTTGTTGATGTGATATGGTAGGCGCATGTTGATACCGAACTTGATGGCTGCCCACCGTCATTTCAAGCCTTGTGGTATCATATCCTAGCTGCCATCTTGTTCAGCTATCATGGGATCAGGTAGCATACTTTCTTATAGGGACCACACCCAGCCCGTATTGTAGATAGACTTCCTGTCAAGTCTTTGTAGGTCTAGCAGTAAGACTAGTTGCATGCTATAGTAGATCTTCGCTATTCCGTTGACATGTTCAAACTGTCCTGTACATTCAAGCGAAACTAGCTCGGGTATCTCTTCATTGTCCGGCATCTCTTGCAAAATCAAAGAAACCCAATTCCCTCCGTTAGTATGAGATGGACTCGCAGTAAAGAATACCCTCTACGGGGAATGCGGTGTAAAGTCTAACATATCATTTACGAGTCCGTCTCCTTCACAGAATAGAAATCGGGATAGGGTTATCCATTGAAATCATAACCTTTTGTTGTCTTTCCTTCCACGACCTGAAAATTTCAGTATGATGATAATACCGGTGATAAAGTCGGAAACACAGACATTCAGATTCCTCACACCAATGATTCATAGTGGTCGTATACTCTAAGAAGATTGGCCGATATAAAGTCCTTCATAGATGCTTGTCTTGGTGGGGAACCAAAGCGATATGTACCAAGCACTTCAAGACGGCGTATGGAAAATAGTTGGCTGTTTTGACTTTGCACGATGAAGATGACAGCAACAGCATGTTGGGTAGCCAATAACAGAAGGAACTGAAAAGGGCATTGTTTCGTAGTCAGACAGACGAGTAAAAGCTTGGAATCATGGCCATTGTAATGTAAGGATCATGATCATTGACGAAGCTAGAAGCGCGTAGCATGATAAAGAAAGGCGAGTTGGGTATACCTCTTCAACCAACTAGAGAAAAATCCATGATCGCCAGTCATAGTTCATCGATTCGAAGGCCCGATAGAAGGTAGATATAGGTGTCAAGGTAATGTCGCCATTATATCCAAAACCACTGTCTCTCTGTTTATGCCTGTAGACTTTGTGTCTCTTCGTGATATGGGTATATGTGACTTCCGAACATTGACATCATTGACAAAAACGAAGATATGAAGATGTCGGTAGTTATAAAGACCACCAGTAAGGTCGTGAAACCCACAACGTTCTGTAGTAGATAAGGATTAGCGCGAAGCTTGTTCCGCTTACCTGAAGTATAAACTAGGGTTTCCCAAGTGGCTGAGATCAGGATATCTGGATGTAGACTCAACAGTAAGATCCAGAATGAAAATCCAATACTAAGGGTTTATGCTGTGAAGAGTTGATGGCTTTGATGGGAGATTACAACCATGTAGATAACTTATCTCGCCGTTGTGAACAAATAAGCTGTTTGAAATCGTTAACATCACTAAGGCGATATTTTTTAATTGGGTTACTTGCTGAGTAATGTTGCGACTCCACTTTTAAGTAGTGCTAATAGTAATTAACAACTAGTTAGCTAGCAAATCTCATGCCTCGGCATCGAATATGAGAATGCTGTTGTGCGCAACAAAACGTCAATAGTATCACGAGTCTTTGGTTACAAAGTACAGACCTGTAACTCAACGAGCCACATCTTATATACTATGCACCTGTATTTATACCGCAAAACTCTCCTACATTTACACGCGACTTATCATCCATCAAACCCGTATAAGCTATGGAGCGTATTGGTGAACCAGTCTTTTGCTCAAGATCCGTTACTTTCCATGATTGAGGCTTATTATCATGTTGTGGTCTTCAGCCGCTGATACTGTCCTGTATCAGATTTGATTTGATTATATCTAATGTCTACCTAAATCGCTGACATCATACGACGCCAGATTGGATACCGGACAGAAGTTCAAAGTCCTCCGCTTATCCTCCGCTTAGACACACTCAATAGCTTCCGTATAGTCAGGACAACATAGTGTCTTGTATCGTAGATAGATGTATTCTGTAGAAATTAGCAAGAGGTCCTACGTCACAATATATGGATCTCTAAAGGCTTGTAAGCCTGAAAACAAGGTAAAAGGGCCAACTATGCCCAATATCGACATCTACCTTTTAGTTAATACAATTGGGACCAAAAAAAAGGAAAAGTCAACTCTACAACACTGGTGAGCAAAGGGTAGCATATAAAGATAGATACAGACAGTTTACAATCAAGACCTGTATTATAAAAGTATGGAGTTCCTGAAACAGTAAGTCGGATAAGATGGTTAACTACATTGGTATCTATGTATTATTTAGTGTTACTTGGATAGTCTGGATAGCGTTTCCATAATCTGGTCTAAGTTTTGAAGTTGAAGTCCAATATCAAGAAATACAAAATCGCTGCGGCGGCCCCACTGGCTAAATTTCCCTGAAAAGTATTCCGTTTTTCTCCACTTCGTCTACTCTACTCAACTTCAACTTTACACCTGACGCTTCAATCACATTTATACAGCTACGCGTAGCTTCGCAAGTAAGAAGAACTAAGAGAAAGTTTTCCCCTTAGGCACCGCATCGATCGTATCAATCTATATTATAATTTTGAAATTACTTCAACCAGAAGTGGTAAACACGAAATAATATCATGCCACATTATGATAAACACCAATATAGCTTCAAGCTATTAAGAAAATTACATAAAGAAAACCCCGATGTTATCCTCGACTGAAATTCCGAAGCGTTCGAGATGTAAAGAAATAAGGAAATGTGAAACGTTCAGGGAACCCACAAAGTTAAGCTAAAGAAAGAGAAAGGTACAAAGCATAATCTTGGATTTCATGATAGCCTGTACACGATACCTGAAAGATATCTCTGTCATTTTACCAAGTAAAAGTCATCAGAGCAGGGTTGAGAGCTAAAGGCAGAAGGAAGTGAGAAGCAGAAACTGTCGCCATGGGGAGGATAGCAACGAAATCGGTAATCTTCCAGCCATACGGAATGAAGGGACCGACAGCCAAGATGATCATGCCAATAATAAATACCAGTGAGAACAGCATGGAGAACTTGAACTTCTTCAAGACCTTGGGCACTTCAATGAAGAAGTTACTGAACTCGGCCTCCTTGCTAGTAGCACCCCACGTCATATCGATCTCGAACATGTGAGCCAGCAGAGCCTGAGAAACATGTAGTGAAAGGCCACCTAAGAAGATAGCCAGCATGAAGGTCCACTTGAAGTTCTCGTACAGAGCACCTAGGAGCGATCTTTCACCGATACGGTACCGCATCACTGCCAACGCGATGTTTCCAAGACCATTGAACACGATGACGATAGAGAACCACACCTTCCAGGAGTCCAGGTAGTACTTGTCAAGGTATCCGTTGAACCATCCCATGACGAAGTAGTTCACAGACGTCATGATCCATGCTGCGCCAATAGCATAGTAAGTGCCAATGTAAGAGACAACAGTGATCTTGCTAGTGAAGCGGATGTTGCTGAACAAGAACTTGCGGAATAGGGGAGTGAAAGGACCACGCCACAGCCAAGTACGGATAGGATGAAACAGAAGCTCATTACAGCCATAGGCATATTTCTCCCAACGGGCGAGTTCGTCGTAGACTGTCAGTGAGACACCTTCCTTGAATCCATCACCAGCCCAGGCCGCTAGTCTGATGATGTAGCCGGCGCACTGAAGACGAAGCGACATATCGAAATCCTCAGACACGTGAGACTCGGACCAGAACTTTTCGTATCCATCCTCATCCTCGTAGGAGACCTGCTGGATGGCACTCCATCTCAGAATGGCATTATGACCGACAAAGGGCGCAACATCACCATTAGACACGGTATACTTGATAGCAGTGTAGATCAGGTTCGTGAAAAACGTGATGCCGTTTTCGAAATATGTGCCGGTAACGTTCATCACACCAGACGAGAATTGCATGATACCAACATCAGGTGACTGTTCCATCTCAGAAACGGCATCGAGCAGGCAGTCAGCGGGAACACGGGTGTCAGAGTCGACTTTTTTTTTTTTAATAGATCTAGTTAGCAAGGCTTGCAGTCACATATAAAGAGCCTATACAACGAGTAGGACTTACTAATTAGAATATAATCGCCCATGCGGATGTTGCCATCTGCCCAAGCACGGCCATCGGCCTCTAGTACTTCACGAAGAGCATCTTCGTAGGCAACAGCTTCATCGCGCTGTGTCCAAGTAGGGGGTCTGTTGATCGTATTCAGTTTTTCCTCGACTTTGCAAGATATCATTAGGGCAAAGTTCATGTTTGATGCTTTTTTGACTACATATGATGAGAAACACACATATTAGTTTTGCGCCGTTAGGGTGAAACCACACTAGGGTTATTGTTGCACAAAGCAAAACACACTTACATTTTCCACGACGCAAAAAGCCATTTTCACCGTGTCGAGGACGAGAAACCCAGCCGATGCTGTGATCGGCATAGAACTCAATACGGGCAGAACGCTCCTCTTCATCAAGAAGCTGTAGACCGTCGTCGTTGATGAACATGTTGGCGGATCCGCCCTGTAGCTCATAGGTGCTCATAGCCTGCTTGATAGACTTCACTGTAGGGGCAATGACGGCATTCAGACCTTCCTTGTAGACAGGGCACTGAATAGTGATATGGGGGAGAACGTCGCCCCGAAGACGAACAGGAGGGCGGGCAGAGTAGAACTTGGAGTTGATGCTCATTTGACGAATGGGACCGAAAATCTGGGCCAAGCAACCGACAATGACCTGGCCAAAGAAGAGAGTGAAGAACACTTGAACTGGTGCAAGGGCCAAGAAACCAAGGCGTTGCCACTTGAGGTCGACGACAGTCTGAGATGCAATTTGACGCCAGGCGGCGCCCAAAGATACAGTGACAATGAAGAGGGTTATGGACACAAGAACGGCATTCTGTAGATGGACTGGCCTTGCTTCAGGCTTGATCTCACCACTTTCTTCGTCAATCTCGGGGAGGACACGACCTTCTTGAGTACCAACAGGTGCCTTTTCGTCCAAGTCTACACCTGCCTCGGCGCTTTGCCAAACTAACTGCATCAGCTCATTCTCGATAGCCCTGGCACGGGAGATTAGATGTAGCGCATCGTCATCCCATACAACCAATAGACCTTCACTAGCAACAAAAGCAGCAAACTGATGCTTGCGTGCCCGAGCAAGATCGGCGATGCCAGGCAGAATCTGGACTCGTAGACCGTTCATCAACGGCACATCGACGGCGTCTGGTGACCAAGTCAAAAACGTACGGATAACACGTGAATTGACAGTCATGGCACACTAGACAGAGACACCATTAGTTTACTATATAGCTGTGTTGCCCAATAGTGTATCACGTACCTGGACATTCATAGCAGCAACCGCAGTAGCAAAAGGAGACTCTAGAAGCTGTGGAGGGCATGCCATATATTGGCCCCTAACCTTGCGAAGAAGTGTACCTTCGATCTCGCTACCACCATCACTGACCCAGAGGTTTGAGCATTGTTGCTGATAAAGGTAGTTTACCATAACCTCATGTTTGATGTCGTCGAGAACCAAGAGGCCGGAGTTGAATGACCGGATGCTTTGAGGACGGGAAGCTGATACGCCTCCTGCTACACTTGGCGGCCGGAGGCCTGACGAAGAAGGTGCGGCCGATGAGCCATATGAGAAAGGTCGAGTAGAAGGGGGCAGCTTGAGTGCCTGACTGGTAGGGGGGGCGGTGGTGGTGGTATGAACAGGAGCAGCAGCCGCAGGAGACTTCTCTTTCTCGGCAACGGCAGCAGAAGCCGGCTTTGCTTCTGGCTTGGAAGTCTTGAAGTAGCTTCCGATACCCATGTTTTAGACGTGTTAGCAAAGTAGATAGAAACTGAACCCAGATAGAAATGGAAGAGAAAAGGAAAAAGGAAAATTTCCTAAATCTGCCTTCTTTTGGCAAGCGTCAGATAGTCTTAGGAACTTTGCTATATCATAGAATTAATTGTAAGATCGCCGAGCAGAGCTACTCAGGAAACGAAACGAGAAAAAGAGCCCGCCAGTCCGTCTCGCATGGCCAGCGGCACGGACAGTCTTTAAAGGTGCTTTTAGGAGGAGGTAGGGTATCGAGTCTTGGGTCTTTGTTGCCAAAGTCAAAGTAGTCTTTTGACCGGGAGGGAGTGACATTAGTGACAACAGTCAATAGTGGTAAATAGTGAGAAGACATGATAGCAACAATGGGCTATCCTCTAAATCAAAGCGTGTGTACTAACAATACATATGCAGACAATGATAAATTAGCAGCAATTAATATGTAGTAGGCCAGCATTGACCAAAGAAGCCTTCTTGACCAGTAGGGTAACTAGGTCAGAGAGACTCGTGCACGTATTACAGAGCCCACTAATTCTATACAACATATATTTATTTTTCAATATTTAACTTATATCTTGTTACAAGGCCGTCTGCCTGTCTTCAGCGCGACTTCTTGCCGTTATCAAAGAATTGCCCGGCTGATTCCATAGATATTCAACAAATACGAGTGGCATGGCACGGTAGCAAATATAGTTTCCCCTGCACTAGACAACGCAGCATGGCATGATAGTCCTTGCAGATGGCTCTAAGAAGACAAGAAGACAATGAACTGGTCCTTAGCAGTACAGGTTAGGCTACTAGCTGAATAGTCAAAGTATATCTCAGTAAGACTCCATGGGCCGTGATAAGTACTTGCGTTTTTCCACCGTGATCTCAGGCCACTAGTTAGTTTCTAGTTGTTGTTACATATGTACTATACCATCCTTTGTTAAAAGTACGTGCATATAATATATCTATACAAACGCATATGTCATACCACCCCTGCCGTGTCCAATTCCAATTTTCATGTTTCTTGTTGTTTCTTTCTCTTCTCTGGAACGTCTCGTTGATATCGGGAAGCATACTGACATTTTTATCCTAGTGATGAATAGACTAGCTTATGGTGAGACAGGGATCAACTTCCACTGACCAGAAATGAGAAAACTAGAGTCAGTACTATTAGGCTAGAGGAGACAAAGGCTAGTAAGGGGTGTGTCTGCATACAGATATACCGTCACAATTTTCTTTTTAAGAAAAAAAAAGGCCTGCTGCCAAAGGACCGCTCCAAATTTCTTTGTCTGTCACTGTCGACTTTCTTTTTTTTTCATCCCTATTACCTAGTCAGTTGAGTCGGGCGTATACTACATTATACTTTCAGGCGCCGAGTACTTTGAATTTGGCTACATATATAGGCGTAAATTCTTGATAAGTTTTAACATGCAATATGTGTGATTCTCTAATCGTTAGCTTACCGCCACATGCGTATTTATTTACTATATACTCCAAATCCCTATTAGTAGCTAGGATCTCTATACCAGCCTCGTCTTTCTCTTCCACTAAGTTTTCTTCTTGCATAGCTAGCACTTCCAGCTGAAAATCTAGATGGTGAAATCGGCCTAAGACTTGGTGTTCTAAGCGCTTTCTTTCAATGTGCTGTTGACATCATAAACACCGTCTTTGGTAATGATAATACTGGGAATATGTCACTTGTCTTCGCCCTATCACTTCGCTCGTAAAAGGCCGGCTTGTGGGGTGTTTAATTCTATCAAAAGGGAGTGAAGAGAAAAAAGTTGGGGGTATCGTATGTTAGCATTTGCACTATGATTCCTACATCCTAATTAACATACTTTTAAGCTTATCAACGCTAAAAAAAAAAACATAGATTTGTAGAGCAAGCAGTGCAATAGTAGCGCCGGTAAAACCTTCCGCGTACATAACTAAGTTTATGACAATAAGCCCTACAGCTATAACAGTCTTAGTAGGACAATTCACGATAGTGACAGAACATGAAAACGATGATATGTATGTAACTATGTCTTTGATAAAACACTAGACTTGACTGCAATTTTCGATAACTAGCTCAGATTCCTTGCAACGGGCATCTCTAAATTATCAACGTTCATTCAGTCTAGAACATGTCAGGCTCAACTCTAAGTACTCAAATCTGTATATTACACAGTATTGATCGACATGATCGTCGTCTGTTCTTAAGTCTGTTTCCGATGATTACTTTATCTAGTTGTATCGTGGTGATCGACACAGAGCTGATCACTACTTTCTTGGCCCACCGAACTAGGAATAAGCCCTACAGATACATATTACTAGGCACCTAGGAATCTAGGCTCTATCGCAGTCGTAAAAAAAAAACAATGGCAGATTTATGATCTGTGCCGTGGAGAAACTTCTGTAACTACACCTAACTATGTATGTATGTGGAGCTATAGCGAGTGGCTTAATATTGTGAAATCAGCCATACTAGGTAACAGTAGCTATATGTTACCATTTCACGTATTACGTGAATATATTCTGATCATGTCAACCTAGACCTTGTTGGTACTTCTGTCTATGACTCTTTATGCATATCTATGTGTCTCAAGCTTCTACTATCGCCACGAGAATAACACGAACTGCTAAATGCAACCGAATATCATATAAATATATCATATTATATAGATAACTACATGCAACATATAGATACAACACTGGATACCTTGCCAAAAGCCCATTTTTATCTACTTAAGCTCACCCCTTCTCCAACGATAGGCTCTCTCACTGACAAAATAAAATATAAAATAAATAAAAATAAAAATAAAAATAAAAGACAAAAATAAAATTCTCGTTTAGCTCTGCCAGCTCTCCGGAATCATCGTTTTCCCTCCACTATAGTATCCTAGTATTCAAAATATTGTCGTCGTAAATGACGCCTGTTAGCTTATCTTCCCACGAATATGCATCGACTTTGCGATAACAGGTAATATCAAGATAACTGTCGGGCCGTATATGCGGTTGTCTAGAATACAACCCCTCACAAGATTTATTGCCTCCATACAACTCTCTAATATGCATACATGTAGGCGCTTGGTGTGATGTGTCAACGAGGCTTACAGAAAGAGAAGACTTGACCTCTATACCTGAGAATGTATGGTAACATATAGATTGATATATCTACTTTGGGATTCTTTGTTGGCTTTATAGATCTTGTCACCCTTACCGACTTCTTATCCTAGCCCACTTTCTTTTGCCAGACCATGGCGAACCGCCCGGAATATAAGTTTTACAAATTTAAACGGTATTCAAGCACACTATTCCAAGTCACTGTCAGACCGCAGTGCATGTCATGGTGATAACTATTTAGCCACAGTTCAGGACTGTCTGTGATAGTCTCCTCTCTGCTTCGTATCTCGCGAATATAGGTATCTTACATCAGTGATGCAAATATGCTAGTTTGTGACTGACTTATGTGCTGATCAGCAGAAGTCGGCGTGTCAATATATAGCTAGAGTGGCTGAAGATTTCCGTAGCCAAGATTGTATGCTACTTATGTACTAAACAAGACATATCATAGTTGATACATCATGCATAGTGATATGGCTAGCCAGAATTCGAACACTCTGAAAACTACTCTATGGCTGGGCTAATAAAAGGAGGAGAAGATAGTATGATCTAATCTCACTGATTATGCTGGCGGTCAATAGTGCCAAAGCCACAAAGAATCATCGAACACTTTCTTCGTAAGATATTAGTTGGTATTCGCTTTCAAGGCTGATACAGTTGGGCCTCTATTTCAGGTTGGTGCAAGCCTCTTTTAGACTTACCAAACATTGAAAGTTTGATGTCTACATGTAGATTCCGATATCGTATTGGTGTTATGTCGTAGTATGTACTTTGTATCTGTATACACGAGTCTAGCCTGACATCTTTCATGTCTTTCTAGTCTTTCATTTGCACTTTTACCATAAAACACACATATTATACCACCACCACCGTTTGGGTAACGTACATATTCCGGATAGACAATACAGCAGCTTTTCAAGCTAGTCTACAGAGGCTTATCTACGTCTTAGTGCAGGAGGTAAAGATAGTGGGATTCGTATGTATATATATATACATCTTATCATCTTACATGAAATATTCTACTCATGATACTAACTTACTGTATATATAGTCGCAACTACTAGCTCAATCACAGTTACATTGTCTTTGGAAGTTCTGCCACGGTTATCGCATCACTCTGAAGATACCAAGAGGCTCTTTGTTCAGTATATTTCCGTGATTCCACATCATCACCATATCGGCTCAAAGCAGTCACATTTTGGCCATCGTTAATATTATTCAAGATGAGTGATTGTGAAATTTTCTCGCTTAGTCTTAGTCTTAGTCTTGGTCTACTATCATAGAATGCTACGTGTAGCCCTTGATAGATGTTGTGATACTAGCTACCGAAAATTCCAACATGGCCAATAATGCTGTACATTCAGCCTCCACAGAATTTTTAGCGAGCTTGAAACTAGTTTTCTTGGTTTTGCTCAATGTACTTCAACAGAGAGGTGATGTAAAACAGCTGAGCCTTATGCATATATTCGTAGAAATATATATTATATTATATTCAAGGTCGTAAGCTGGAAGGTGTTGTACCGTCACCTGTTACTTATGGCCAATGCTGGGTAACATGACCTTGAGCATAAACAGCATGAACAAATGTCGATATGTGCAAATCATGACGCTCTAGGGTTCGAAACTGGTATCACCGTTGCATTGTTGATATCAGTCAATCATAATCTTGTGTTGGGACCGTAATCACTACAGTATAGAATGATAGCATGTAGGAGCTTGACCCACTTGCCATGGCCGTATTCTAGGCTACATTGTGCGTGCTTAGCTTTCGATGACTTTGTTATGAATAATACCGTACATAGCTGAGGCTCAAATAGAGAAGGTGTCGTCCGTATGGGGCTAACCAGGAACGTTACAGACACAATGTATTATACAGCTGTCATATTATAGTAGCATTGGCTTGCTCGTATTACATTCTGAAGAACTAACTAGCTCTGATATCATGAGTAGAAACATAAGACATTTCAGGGGGGTGAAATAAGACAACTTTTCAGGCTTACTATAGTTTGTAGGTACATAAAGCAGTACTGACGAGAAGCTTCTAGAGTGTATATGTTTTATTGTGTTTCCATTTACTTATTATCGTACAGACACATATATTCGTATGCCTAGGCTGTATTATCGAGTGCCACTGGAAGCTAGTGCCCAATAAACGAGATGAGCCTAGACCGACGAATCCGTCTAGTAGGAAGGAACTGGAAAAGCAAAGAAAAAGCCTTCCCAAAACGATAAAACTGGCCCATAAGAACAAAAGGGCGAGGCCTTCTAGTCGAGCTGGACGTGCAGACACGAGGTCGTAAGGTCTAAAAGGTGGATTGGCGGATGAATATCCCTTCAGGTATCCTTTCAGGTATCCCCTCAAGTATGTACATGTATCTGTAGACTCTGAAAGTAGGTAATAACACCTTGTTTTGCGCTCGGCTTACCATTGTTCGCTTCTAGTGGGTAAATCAAGGTTACATTGCATTGCATGGGGTTGCATTTTTTTCCACGCTTCTTGTTACAAAATTTGGTGTTATATGGAGGGACAAGATAAGGTTAATATGTTAAAATACAACCGCCTGCCTTCTCACCGTTAGTAGTCGAATATAGCCGATCTACACATTAAGACTAAGCACCTTAATTGAGGGTAGTTGTACGTTTAAATCTATCATTCTCTTACTGTGTTGAACGCCAAAACTTGAATACCAAAAAAGACAATGCATATGCGTTAAGACAGTGGTATCTGGAGCTACCAGACTCACATCATCCTGGAAGAAGGCATAGAAGAAAAAGATAATGCAACAAAGTTATAGTCCAATCCCCACGTATTTCTTCTTCGTAGATCGTGTTCGAAATCAAAATTCGAATTAATTAATCAGGGGAAAAAAGGCCAACCAGCTGGTGGTGGCATACAAGAATGCAAAAGAAAAGATTTTGTAATCAGACCCAATATTACCCAAAACTAAAACAGATAACAACTATAAAAACAGAAAAGAAACAAGATAGCCATTCTCTTAGGGAAAATCAAGCCTATTTTCGCATGGCATCCACTAAAGATATTGGCAACGTACAGTGCTAAGATATAACTAGAAACTCTACAGCTCACCACCATCACATTGCTGCCACATAGACACCTTGGAAATCTCTAGCTGAGGCTGGGTCCATGTAGGCTCCCACTCATTTCTGGCCGACCAGAAGTCCTTGGCAGCATTGTCTGAGCCATCCTGCCATGGCTTCTCGGTAGAGTCCTCGAACCAACCGTTGTTAGCACCGACAGCTAGGTTGAGAATCAGGAAGAACTCTTGATCGAAGGGAGTCTGGGAGCGTCCGGTCTGCGACCAGGGATCGGTTAGGCGCTTGCCGGTAGAATCGTAGGTGGCAAAGCTTCCGCGCTGCCAGAAGGGCGTCTTGAAGTTGGTGTACAGAACCTGCATTAGACGCGAGTTGACGTACGTGAAGATGTACTTCTCACTCCACTCGACACCGAAAGTGTTGAAGTCGTCAGCGTAGGTGGTGTGCAGAGCCGTGCGACGCTTGGTGGTGCGCCACCAGCCGTCGTTGGCCGAGTCAGGGCCCCAGTGCAGCGTCGAGGTTATGATGTTGTTTCCGCCCATAGAGTAGGAGTAGTTGTTACCGCGGGACTCCATGATGTCAATTTCGCCCGAGGCAGGCCACGAGCCGTACACATCGTCAGCAGGCATCATCCAGATAGCGGGCCACAACCAGTCGCCCTTGGGCAGCTTAGCAGTAACTTCGACACGGCCATACTTGATCTGAAACTTGCCCTTGGTGTTGACACGGGCAGAGATGGCAGGAGGCACAGTGCTGCTGTTTCCAGCAGTGGTGTTAGTGGTGGCCACGCAGTTATCGGTGGTGTTAGAGGTGCAGATTCCCTGAGCAAGCAGGTTGATGGTGTTGTCAGTGTCCATTAGAGTAGCGTCCTGAGGGGTAGCCTTCAAGATCAGACTGCCATCTTGGACGTAAAGGTTGCTGGTTGACGTGGTGGTCATATCAAACTCGCCGTTGCTATAAAAATAAAATAAAAATGCAGGGGTTAGTTTCAGTGTACAATGCATCGTTATAGCCATCTTTTATCAACAGTGAAAATAGTGGGATAAGAATAGAAGTAGAAGCGTACCCAAAGCCACCAAGTTGAACCTCGGTGTTCCATACATCGGACCGTAGGCCCTGAGAGAAATCATCGCTCAGCACCTCACAGTACTTGTGCTGGACGACGCTGTGGTATCCGTCGTAGACAAGGAAAGCTGAGAGGGCTAGACCAGCAAGAATGCCTAGAATGGGGAGAATAGTAACCCATTTCTCCTTGGAGTCCTTCGTGCCAACCCACGGCTTCTCGACCGAGCCCTTTACGACACGGCGCGAGTGGAAGAAGCGGTTGCCGTCTCCCTGAGAGCCATTGGAGCGTACGACGCCAGACGACGACCCATAGCTGGAAGCAGGTCTAGAGGCCTCGGGAGAAGCAAAGGGATTGGCAGGGCTTCCTGTTGAGGGAGGGACCGGAGTGTTTGAACCGCCAGTGAACGGGTTGCGCTCGGTCGGCGAGTCAGATCTCTGCGATGTGCCGGTAGTCACGGCCTGAGCGGCACGCTGTATGTTGTCGTTATCAGCCATGATGTCGATATAACCAAGCAAGTAAGGAGAAAGAAAGGCAGAAACGAATGTCGACGAGGAACAAACTTGCCGGTTTGTTAGCAGAGAATGACAAGTCAATCAAAAGACAGTCAATGCTCGAGTGCCTCTATGCAAGCAGGCAAGCAGCAAGAAAGAAGAAATGGAACGAGAGAGAGCAGGCCGACTTGTCGAAAGAGCAAAACGCAATAGGCGACGGAAGCAGTGAATGGGCGTCTTCTGGCTTTATATCTCTCCTATTTTACTCTGTTAGCGGTATGCTGAGAGGCAATATTAGTCTATAGCTAAGCTTTTTTAGTGCATGTGTGTGCGCGACACAGCACATATAGGCTATACTTGGTTAAAGCTTTAGCACTCTTCACTGGTACACTTACACTAGTAACAAACTATTGCTATTTCCAGTGCCTCGCTTGTCTCTATCTATGTATCTATATAGGTACGGCTATACAGTTCTGTAGAACTAAAACGTCTTCTTGGTCGATCAAACCAACCCACCAGCTTGTTCTTCGGCCCTCTGGAGGCTTCAAGGATTTCGGCATCTAACAAATACATGTACAAAGACGCTGAAATAACAGCTAATGTGCAGGGATTTTAGTGCAGTACTAATGAAGTTAGCATCGTTCCCGGCACTAAAAAGTAAAAATACAAAATATTGCTGCATGGACCTAGGGGTGTGCACTTACCCAACTGGTGCATGGACTGCTGCTAGTACTGGAAGGTGGGGCCTAGACCATCAGACCAACTAAAGGTGTGGATCTAGACGTCTTCTAGCTCTCGAAATCAGAACGGAAATCACGCCTAATTCAGAGCCACCTGTGACGAAAACAGATAGTACAACTAACTACATAGTTACATGTAGTTTTTTTTAGTTTTTTTTTTCCTCAGTCAGATGTGCTTTTGGCCATTTTCTACTACATAGACATCGGTTGTCGATCTTTTGTGCTCATCTGCATATCTGGATGTCAGTCTGTCAAATCATTCTAGATCATAGTTGCAAGACATTGAAAGACATGACTTGTTTGCTCCCTTTCACATGGCCTTCCTTGACATGCAGAAATGTCTGAAACCTTGTCAGCATTTAAGTCTACCTGGAATACAAAGACATATCTGTATAACTACAACTAATCACATGTAGTATATACTTACGCACTCCCCCATACCAATACTTACTACTACAGCCATACTACCTTTTCTACATGTATAGACCAACAACTTCAATGGAAAAGTAGTGTGCATATTTTTTTATATCTTCCTCCACTTCAGTGGTGCAACGTGCCGACACAGCTGAGGCTTAGCTCGCTTCCTTTCGTAAAAAACAAAGGTTAGATATACATGTAGTTAGTTCTAATTTTAAGGAGTCTCATAAAGATTAGACAGGCGGCGTATCATCTCCACTCATATTGTAAGTACAACCATCTATATCTGTAGACACATAGTACATATATGTATGAATTTATTTGTATGTTAATTAACATACGTATTTGGCCATTTTATCTAGCTATATTTCTCGTTCTCACTTCTATCACATACATGTATATATATATGTACATAGATATAAGCACAAGTCCTAGCTAAGCGAAGCGGCGTCAATGTTTCCTCCATAGGCTATCATTGACGGTGGTCAATATCCAAGTCTTCGGGGGCGCTATCATACATGATAAGGAAAATGGCAGATCATTTCTCTATTATTCAATCTACATGTAGTTTTTACATAAGCAATGTACTGTATCTTTACTAGAATACAAATCACACGCATACGCCCGATATTTCGTAAAGCCAATGCTACGAAAAGCAGATGAACTCGAAGAGATAGAGAACTCTTGCTCACTAGGGGCGTGAGAGATCAGCCGGTAAATTCTCATGTATGTCGAATCAAATAACCTAAAGCAGTTCGTTTCTGAGAAGCTAGCATGGGAAACGAGCTAGCTGTGTGTGACAAAACAGAATAGAACAAAGAAAACAAAGAAAACAAAACTACTCAACTAAGACAAGAACCATCTTTTGTTCCTTTTTTGATTGACGAGAAATATATAGCACAGACGCCGGGCGAAACCTTCAACGCCAGGTCATCTATATGGACAGATACAGATATGTACAACGATTGCCGTAACTTAAATGCTCTCTTCGTTTTTGTCTCTCACCGTTACTTCAAAGACTAAAAGTCACAGCAATAAGGCGAACACAGCACGGTTACTGGGGCGAAAAAAGAAGGGGGAAGTTGAAAATGGAAATGTACGCAAGTACCATCAATCGTTGCGTTGAAATCTACTCTAGTCGGCTACTCCGTGACACCGTATCAGAGTATACATATATACAAGGAAAAAGAAAAGAGTCTTGGGAAAACAAGCTTATATCAACAGTCTAAGTAGCTGATCTTCTCTATTTTATTCTTACTAACATATGCATATACATGTGCGTATCCCTTCAAAATTCACCAAGGAAGTCGTAGTACAACTATCTGAACAACGAACCTAGCTCAAACGCTCAAATTTTTCCAGCCCTAACACACTATTGCTGGTCCATGACGGCTGAGCTACGAAAAGACCCTCAGGAAAGCTAGCTCTGTTTGTAACTTGGATATCCCTTCCAAGCCATTCAAATCCTTTGAAGTCAACCTACATTATTATGTACAATTTCTTTAGGCGGTGGGCGGAGGACAATGCGTTTTTCTCTTTGTTTGCTTGATTCTTCTTAGTATGGCGTAAAGATAATTTGCATTAACTAAGCTAACACATACTTAGATGAAGGATTCGTTTTCACTTGAGGCTCTGAGCCTCTATAAGATTATACACCTATCTGACTCTGTATACAACTACAAACGCTAGTACAGCTTTACCATCATAAATATCTGTAACTATGTATATATACAGATCCAACCTGTATTGACTATAACTAGCCATCAGACATATTCATACAACTAGCCAGGTGTATCTCTATATGATTTCTAGATTCTCCTTCGGGAAACTGTCTACTTATAGGTTGCCACACATGAAATATGGCCATGCTCTATCACACTACACTAACTCTCGTACCATCATCAAGCCTATGAAGCTGCACTACAACCCTTGCGGCGACTAGCCATTCAGCCATACTGGGCGGCAAGGTTCAGAATAAAACAGAAAGTAAAAATATATATATGAAAGGAGTAGAGCCGAGTAGCCCAGCAATACAACCGACTATTGTTTCGCTTCGATTCCTTGTGAAAAAAAAGGGTGACATTGGAACTATCTTTCGTTTTCTTTTGGCTATTCTCCGTTAGAGACTGTTTGTGCTATCTTTCTGATTAATCCCAGGATGTGTATCTTACAAATCCAGTGAACAAGTACACCCCAACGTGTCAGCAATGACTTGCCTAGCTGTGCTCTTGAAGCGATCAAAATTTTGAGGCTCTGCATCATCCTGACCATGATCTTCAAGCCTATATTCCAGGCGACTTGAAGAAGGACAGGTACAGCTATACATACATATACATAGATCATAGGATTGTCAAGGTTGGAGTTAAGACAACGGTTCAACATGTTCCATGAATCTATATGTGATATTATTTATTAGTAGTTGATTGATCCTATCATTTTGTAGTATACATACCTATACGAAGATAACAAACCAACATATTCCTTGTATGCATATGCATGCATGTATGTATGTATGTAGATACATACTTGGCTGTAAGGTACTTGTGGTTATCTAGAAGTAGTGTTAAGAATTACATTCATTAATAACGTTATCATGAATCAAAGTTAATCAGTTGATATACTGTCTTTTAGCTTGGCGTCATGACGCGTCTACGCTATATACAGCTTCATGACTCGTAGACATCACAGCTATCTCAACGATCTACGCCAACTTACGTATAGTGTCGCATCTAGCTCTTTGTTTTCGCGTTATTGTAGCGCATCGATGTTTATGATATCAAAACTCTTATTATCTCCCGTTCCGCCTATGGCATCAACTAACTAGCGCATTCGATCATGACTTATATCACGTTCTCTCCTTCAGTGCATTCACACTACCTCAAAACACAGTAGTTGTCCATTATCTCCGGGCATCGATACTTCTGCTACGGCTCCGAGATCTGCTTCGCATACGCGTACTATGGCCAGCACGAGCTCCTCCTCGCCTTGGGCTATCATCTGGTCGGTATATATCACCTCTGCGTTCTCTACCTCGGTTTCTTCCATTGGTACCACCGCGTCCGCCACCTACACGTCCGCCAGCAGCAGGCTTATATCCACCTATTCCTCCTCCTCCTCCACGGCGACCATTGGGTTGAGCTTGTGGGGGCATTCTATCAAGCCGAGATCCCTTGAGAACAATCGATACATGTATTGTTGATGTATCTAGTTGTGCTTCATGCATATGCGCAATGGCAGCTTCTGCATCCTTTTCATTGCGGTATAATATATAGGCAGTGCCACGACTCTCGCCGACTTTATATTTGTTAGTATGAATGATATCACGACAGAAAGATATTATTTTTTTCTACGCCCGCTAAGGCCACAGTGAAGCCATATTCGACTGATGGAGCGAGTGTATATATCTTGATCGGTTACTCACAAGAGTTTTTTGGCATGTCCAAGTCATCAATATCGCCAAAGCTTCCGAATATTTCTTGGAGGTGATCTTCATTAACGTTCTTGGATAGCCGTTCAATTACGACCTTGGTACTCTTTTGAGTAGAACTTGAGTTTGGGCTACGAGACCGGCTTCGTGACCGAGATCTAGAGTAACTACGCGAGCGGCTACGGTTATCGCTTCTGGTGGTACTATAGGATCTCGAGCGAGATCTGGAACGCGAACGAGATGGCGAGTTCAGAGAAGAATAAGAACGACGACGTCGGTTTGTACGGCTGCGGCTAGGGGATCGAGCGGCACCTTGCGGCCTAGTTGGCGATCGACTGCGAGATGGAGTGCGCGAGTCGGGCATTTTGATGTACTGCGTCGGATGTAATCAAAGAGTTGTATTTATTTCGAGACAGAAGGCTTAGCTTACTCGCCAAAATGGGGGTATAGAGTTGACGATGATGATATGGCGTAGATATTTGACTGAAAAAGTTATGGGGCTGTCTTTAATGATAGTAGTTCATATCCGTATTGTAAAGGAGCATGTGGGAGCAAACTTGAAGTTTGGTTCGATTATGATTATCATACGCCATCTTAGCCTTGTTATACTTTAGATTGTTTACTTTCACAAGGCTGGAAAACTGCGAAATTTGATACCAATTGATCCACTAACTAGGATATTTCTCACGGATAGGGTTGGTTACAGACATAGGGTTCATAATATCCTTGATTAATGTCTATGGGAAAGCTTTTCTCATGGACTTCTCTACGTCTGTCACTTTGAAAAAGAAGCGTCAATATTTCGTAGTGCGGAAATTCATCCAACTAAAAATTACAGAGTTAAATTTGTTTGAAGATTAAAAGTTATCATATACAACAAAATAGTCTTGTCATAGCTCTTTGTGCAATCATTCACCGGCTTGTAGGATTCTTGTCACCAACCGAGAATCTACGAAAGCATGCTTGGCCTTTTGGAGACAAGATGGGCCTAAACTTCTGAATAAAGTTATTAGAATCGGGGAGGTTTCACTTGCATCTGTCAATGATCCGAGTTTCACAAACACATTCATTGTCGTCAACGCCATATATGAGTGTAACTTCAAGGGTCAATCTACATCTGATCTATTTGGTGACTGAGTTGTTTATGAAGACCAAAGATTGCAGAGGATCATCCTGGCTGAAGTCGAACCTACTGGGATATACATCATGTGTCGAGAACTCCTTTTCTCAAAAGGAAGCTTCCTATGAAGAATGGTCGAATCCGGGCTGAGATTAACCTATTTGCCAAGTTCAAGTTGATGTCAAAGAGAATCGAGTCTTAACATGACAAGATCAATCTAGTTCCTGCTACTGTAAATGACGCACACAGAAGTATACTGCATCGAATTGAGCCTACAAACCCACAGTATTCCATTCTTATTCTCAAACTTGTTGTCGGTGCCCGACGTCCTCTAATAGTATCCGAAATGAGAATTGCGATAAATTTGAGACTAAAAGACTCTGCTTACATTCAAGATGCTACCGCTCATCGTGACTACGTTGAAGAGAGACTTTGAGACTTATCAGGTTTCTTTATTCACATGAAGAAGTCTACAGTTTGTCCCATACATAGAACGGCCAAGGACTTCTTATTGAAAACCTCTATTCTACTTTATGGGAATTCCTATCCTGTCTACCAACAGAAACTAACATTATCCTATCCCATATCTACGTTTGATACATTTCTCTACCAGAAGTACAATACCTGCTCAAGTCTGCCATATATATATATACAAGATAGCAAGGTCGATTTAGTGTTTTACAACTATACCATGGACAATTGGTATAGCCACGTTTGTGGGATGCCTGGGATCGCCAACATGCGACATAGATACTGTATGCTAGATATTTGATGAACAGGAATGCCAATATTGATTATGAGACTTCTGATGACTGGACTGCTCTCACATACTCTTGCTCCAGAGGTCATTTGGATGTTGCTAAGCTATTGATTGAGGAAGGAAGCGGACATCGGTCGGACTGTTTTCAAAGCAGCTGGCCTTGATTCCCGCCATGATATTGCTGATTTCTTATTAGAAAAAAGGTGGTATAGATAGTGAGACTTAAATTGGTATGTCTTCTCAGACATTTTTGACCTGGAGTTGCAAACAGATGTAGTACTAGATATAGAGGCTCTCAAGGTATCTCAGCATATATTGAAATATTGATAAGATGTTCAAGAAGGATAATCGAAGTTTCACTCTCTCCTCGTGATAGTTCAGTATTTTCCCGTCTTCTGTTGTGAATATACTTGATTAGTATTCCTTATGTCTCTTAGACTACCATGTCCATTATATTACTCTGTTCGTCATGTTCCCCTCCCTAGTCTTTAGTTCTAGTCTACAGCATATTTTTAGATTTTCAATATATGGGTTTCTTCCATTTTCTAGAGCAACCCTAGATGGACGTTCCCTTTTTTCTCACAGGTAGGTTTTGTTGAATAAATCCCGTTGAAATTCTGTGTTGCATGATCCTTTGGAACTGCCCCTCTCTGCCATCTAATAACCCTACTGTAAAAATCTCATCCTCAAACCCTCAAATTAGGGTTTTCTAATCTTTCTTTTGCGCATATCGATGGCGTGCTTGGCTCGCGATACTTTCACCAATTGATAGCTTTTAATTGGGTGATAACATAAAAGACTAAAATGACGTCTTGTAAAATGCTGCGTTCGCAATCCACACTAACACAAAAATTCATGGGTATATTGCCTAATCAAGATTTTTGGATAGCGTGCCGAGAATGGAAATAAGAGTTCTGAAAGTGACGGGACTGACTTTTGTTTTGAAAATGGATTGGAAGCGGACTAAACATTTGTTATAGTTGAAACTTTGTTCGAATTCTTGGACAAGTTCTTCTTGTCTCTATAAAAAATTGTCTTCACAGTTCTTGATATACGCCTCTGTCTTCACCTGAACCAGTAATTGGAATTAGTCAGACTACACTTGAGGCAATACTTTAGATGGTATCATAGACAGTAGATTGAGCCTTGTGACTCGACTACCACAGCAGCTGCCTCAACCCGACTGACGATCATCTTCGCCATGTCTCTGCTCGCCGCTCTCCAATGTGTGGGAAATGTACATCTAGTAGTCCATCCAACCTCATTAGCCGCTACTCGCTGCAACCAATCGATCACCGCCGGTGCCTCTGTCATCTTGGTTGGTGTCCATGAATCAGCACCACAATCTGAGCCAGTGCCCCTTCACCACAACTTGCAAGTATTGATCAACGAAGGCAAAGTGACGTGGATCCAGGAGCCGTTTCGTGATGAGCATGCGCTTACATTGGGACGACCGGAAGTCAACGGTGTTGTGGACGCTGTATTTGTGACCGCCGGATCACGAACTGAGCATAGTACGTTGTGAAACATTGAAGCATGGCGCTTTGGAGTATCAATAGGAAAACTAACTTATCTCGTAGGTGCTCAAATCGCAAACCTCTGCAGAAAAAACCGTATCCCCGTCAATGTGGTAGATGATCCGAGCCTGTGCACCTTTTCTCTTCTTAGTGTACACACAGACGGCCCGTTACAAATCGGTGTCACGACAAACGGCGCTGGGTGTAAGCTTGCATCGCGCATTCGCCGTGAAATTGCATCCTCTTTGCCATCCGGGCTTGGATCTGCTGCTAAGAAACTCGGTGCCGTGAGACGAGGCATCATCTCCGAAGAGAATCAATTCGTGGACCAAGACGAGGCCTTGGACCAAGACGCCAGCTTTAACAAGCTCGTCAAGGAGGGCTCGCCTGCTGCACTCAAGGGACGTCGTCTCCGGTGGCTTGCTCAGGTCTGTGAGTACTGGCCATTACGTAAGCTGGCTGTCATTGATGATGAAACTATCGCAAGCGTTCTTAGCACTCCAGAACTCCCACTCGACGACAGAACTGTTACTGCTACGACCGAATCGATTCCTCAGCCACCTCCAGCTAAGCGGGGGAAGATAATTCTCGCCGGCTCTGGCCCTGGCCACCCCGATCTCCTAACCCGGGCCACTTTCCACGCTATCCAAAGCGCCGATGTCATTCTTGCCGACAAGCTTGTGCCCGCCGGTGTACTTGCCTTGATTCCGCGTCGGACTCCCGTGACTATTGCCCGCAAATTCCCCGGCAATGCGGACGCCGCTCAAGCTGAGTTGCACACACTAGCCCTTGCCGCCTGGAGTTCTGGCAAGACTGTCCTGCGTTTAAAGCAGGGTGATCCGTACATATATGGCCGTGGGGGAGAGGAGGTTGCTTTCTTCCGTGAGCATGGCGCTGGGGAAGATGTTATAGTGCTCCCTGGAATGACTAGTGCGCTGTCTGCGCCACTTTTTGCTGGAATTCCAGCTACACAGAGAGATGTAGCTGACCAGGTGCTTATCTGCACTGGCACGGGAAAGAAGGGAGCAGCTCCGGTTCCGCCTACCTTCGTGTCAACTCGGACAACCGTGTTCTTGATGGCACTTCATCGAATTTCTGCTTTAATAGGAGAGCTGACTGAGTATCTCCCCTCCGAACTTGAAGCTGCTGATGGAAAACCCGGGCGTTCTCTCTACCCATCAACTACTCCTTGTGCCGTCATCGAGCGCGCAACGTGCCCCGACCAGCGCATCATTCGTACCACATTATCACATGTTGCACATGCCATCGAGACGGAAGGCTCGCGTCCACCAGGACTTCTCGTTGTTGGTGCAGCCTGCGAGGTTCTTAACCAGCCAATAGCCCGCGATGCTGATCAAAAATGGACGATCGAGGAAGGCTTCACTGGTTTGGAGCTAGGTGTTCTTAAGGACATTGAAGCTTTATCATAAAGTCTGTACAAATAAGGGGCTATGTATATATACGTATTCAAGGTTATAAGGAGTTTTGGCATCATTGGTTGATAGTTCTCAAAATGAGGGGAGCGATGTTTTACAGTGGTTGGTTACAAATCGATTTATATATCTGATATCTACACATTCGCTACAAAAGGTAGCTACTTATGTGCAATATCTCCTATCTCATTATTTCTTATTTTAAACTTCTTGTTCGATTTCTTCAAACTCTACCAGAACAGTTCCAGCCTTGCAGATATCACCAGCACGATGCGGAAGCTTTGCCACCTTACCGTCCCGTGGAGCCTTGATTATAGTCTCCATCTTCATAGATTCAATGACCACAATAGGATCACCGCGCTTCACTTCCTGGCCCTCTTCAATTTCCACCCTCAAAATCTTGCATGGCATAGGAGCCATCACTCCACCTGCAACCTCTTTTTCGCCTAGAGCACCAACAAACCATCCAGGTTGACGAAGTTCAATCTCATACCGAATTCCGTGTTGAAAAATGGTCAGCCTTGCGTCATCGGCCTCATGTCTGATGATACTGCTGGTGATGCGTTGAGATGGGAACAGTGTGGTACGAGCTGAATCTGTCCTTGAGGTGGTAACACCGGTATATATCTGGGTGTCGCCGTTTCTCGAGACTGACATATCGTAGAGTTGTTGTCCAGACTGGGTAACTTTGACGACAGCTTCGATATCTTGTTTGCTTTGACTATCAACAGCACGAAGAATAAACTCTCTCTGGCCGACTTCTGATAAAGAAGCAAACCCAAGTGCTGGACCATGGGCACTATTGGTGGCGAGATCACTTGTGGATCCAAGTCCCTCTAGAAAGGAAAGAGATGCCTGTGCAAAAACTTCATCAGGATATGTCTCCGGTGCAAATAACTTGTCCTGGAAGTTGTTGATAAAGCTAGTATCGACGTCCCCTTCAATGAAGGCTGGCTGACGACATACTCTCTTCAAAAACTCGATGTTTGTAGAAAGACCGACGACCTCGTAGTCTTCTAAGGCCATTCCCAATTTCCGGATTGCGGTTTCTCTATCATCTGCTCGCACGATAAGCTTGGCTATCATGCCGTCATAAGCCTCGGTCACAACATCACCCATACCGAAACCGGCATCAATCCGAACATCAGGTGTCGTGGTTGGGGTACGGAGATGAATCAAACGACCAGAGTCTGGCATGAAGCCTTCACTAGGCTTTTCTGCGTAAATGCGAGCTTCGATTGCAGCTCCGCGTTCTGATATGGCCTGCTCAATCTGATCCTGTGTCAAAGGAAGATGCTCACCAGCTGCAATACGAACTTGCCATTCAACAAGGTCCGTACCAGTGACCATTTCAGTCACGGGATGCTCTACTTGAAGACGTGTGTTCATCTCCATGAAGAAGAAATCGCCGGTATCCTTATTCAGGATAAACTCGACCGTTCCAGCACCAACATATCCCACAGCCAGGGCGGCTGTCCGAGCCTTTGCCCAAAGATCATGGCGAATAGCGATATCGATATCTGGAGCTGGGGCCTCTTCCAAAACCTTTTGGTGGCGTCGCTGGATACTGCAATCACGTTCACCGAGAGCAACACAACCTCCATGACGATCAGCAAAGACTTGTACTTCGATGTGGCGTGGACGTTCAATATATTGTTCAACGAGCATCACCTCGCCACCCTCGCCAAAGCTTGCTCTAGCTTCAGCACGTGCACTCTGAAGCTGTGTTTGGAACTCTTCTACGTTTCGAACGATACGCATGCCTTTACCGCCACCACCTCGAACACTCTTCAGTAATACTGGGAACCCTATGGTACCAGCGTGGTCTTGTAGCTGATGATCAGCCTGGTCAGGACCGTGATAGCCAGGAACACACTTGACACCTGATGCTTCCATTATCTGCTTAGAGCGGGCTTTGTGGCCCATGTCCTCAATGGCTTGGGCAGGTGGGCCAACAAACATGATGCCTTCTTCCTGGCAACGGGCGGCAAAGGCGGGATTCTCTGATAGAAATCCATAACCTGGATGCAAAGCCTGGAAGCCATGAGCCTTGGCTAATTTCAATATCTTCTCGCCGTCGAGATAGCCATTCGCCGGGCCAAGGTTATAGGAGTGTGTTCCGACAGTGGCGTGTCGTGCAGAAGCATCCGGATCGGTATATACCGTTGCAGTTCGGATCCCAAGGCGGTCAGCGGTCCGGTGAATTCGCATCGCAATTTCTCCACGGTTGGCAATCATCAACGATGTTATGGGGGTCACGACGTTGGATGTAGTTGTTGATATATGAACGCTGCTGTGGACAGAAGCTGAGAGTTGGCGAGTAAGGCATCGTGACTTTTGCTTCAGGGGCCTCATTATGATACTGTAACTTATTGAAAGATAGATAGCAAAGGTCGCGTGAGATTTAGCGGTGATATTAAAGAGATAAAATCTAGCGAGGTGTTCAAGAGTCTACTAAATAAAGAAATAGTGTATCACGTGGACTGGTATACATATTCCCAACACCAAGCAACAACTAACTACCTTCTCTCTATCAGGTGCAACACATACGTTATATGCACCTATCATGTACGTTTTGGAGAATTGAAATATATGTAAGTGTGACCATATCTTGAACATCGTTTTTGCCAGGTAGGTGCCATGCCTATAGTAGCCGCCTTTAACCGACCAGGAAAGCAGAGTTGTTCTCCAATTCTATAATCTCCAACGATGCAGGGGACCATATAAACCAGAATCTCAGTCAAGGAAACATTGGAGCTGTAATAGAAAGTCCAGTGGATGGATAAATTGGCTCTTTCCAACATAAGCTATCTATATCATTTGGTGTTATACATACAAAAAGCAGGCCTTCGATTCACACTGCATTAATTAGCTTCTTTTTGTCTGTTTGTTCACGAACCGCCCCAATAGAGGTATCAGGTACATAGCTGTAGAAATATATGCTTCCAAGCTTAGTCTACATACATACTAACCAATGTGAGTACCGCACTAGAAAGAGCTAAGAAGTTGCTATACGCATCCTGCCTCAACGTGACAAAGCGCAATTGCGATCACCGTCACCTTTATCACCGCAACCACAATTACTTCAGATATGTTGTATATACAAGATGTCTGCACCGCCTTCGCGGATGAGTGCAACCAGGAAGAGCTTGAGGGAAGACTTGGGAATTTAAAGGGGAAGCAAAGGCAAAAAGAAGGTTGAGGCGCCAAGGAAATAGAGTTGTAAGGGCATTGAAGTATAATCACCTGCTGTAGTGCGCACAACACTCACCTATTAGCCACTCCAGATGTGTTTCTGGCTACGTTTTGATCTATATAAGAGATTTAAAAAGCTTTATTTATCAAATGAACCTTTTTCTTTCAAGGGAAATCGGTCATTCTCATGCATCACCACTAAAATAGGGTAGAATGTCTTTTCAAAGTTCCAAGATCCTAGTGGCTACTATTGTGCATGGTTAGATGCTCTTTGGTTTACTCTTCATTATCACCTTGAAATACTTAGCTATCTTTGATAGTAGGTCAACGATGAAGTATCTACAAAATGTATACTTTGTATGAGTAGGAATGCCCTTTAGTGATCTATCTTGAGATGTATACCAAAATTGGTTATTTTTCCACTTGTTGAATGTTCAAAAAGTTCGATATTGATGTCTACCTAACCATGAAATCATCGCTCGGTAGGGCTAGGTGATTTTGTTACGGTTGAAAATGAAGATAAAAAAACTATGACGTCAAAGTGACTAACCCTATGCCTTAGCCCCACCTAGCCCCACCGAAAGATGATCTTACTGGTAGGTAGACATCAATATTGGGTTTTCTAGGCATTCAACACTAAAAAAGTGCACTGTTAGTATGAATGTTCAAGATAGATCACTAAAGAGGATTTCTATTTAAACGATGTATGCATTTCGTAGATACTTCTACTATTAAAGATAGCTAAGTATTTCAAGGTGATAATGAAGAGTAAGCTGAAGAGTATTGCACAATAGTAGCAACTAGAATCTTGGAACTTTGAAAAGACATTCTCCTAATTGCTAAATGGCAGCAACACGTGAGACACAATGCTTCTTTTTAATATTGTATCAATTGTTGATCTATCACGAAAGCACGATTTTGGCACGACATGGTTTTATCGCGAAACATCATTCTTCAATAGGATTGTTGAATAGTGGGGCGTGGCACGAGTAGAGATCAGTTACCGAGTTTTGGATGGCTACGGGCTTATAAGCTAAGAAGAACAAAGATCAATTGAAGAAAGACAGGCGCAAAGTGGAAAAAAAAAACAGGAAAAGGGCAGAAAGAAATTCGAGTACATATGTAGAAAAACTATACAATTATACGATTTAAACACCAATCTCAGTAAATGCAAAGAAATGAAAGCTTTAGATCGAAAAGACTGGCTAAGTGTATCTGGCTTCATCAAAAGGTTGGTTTTGAGTTTTGAGAGGCTACGGGCTAAGAAGAAGTAGAAAAATTGGATCTTGAAAAGATCAAATCAAGCAAAAGGGGCCGAAATGGGGAAAAATATAAGAAAAAGGCCAGAAAGGTAAAAAAGGGAAAAAAGAAAATGCCTACAAATTCGAATACATACATACATAAGCATACCTATCTGTATATGCTAGGATCCTTTTCTAACACCTCAAATTGCGACGCTACTGCTTTTTTTTTAAATTTTTGGTTCGAGGGCCCTTCGCAATCGTCGGTTCTCCTGGCCATCAGAACCTGGACCTTACTTGGCCAAAGCGATCTGTTCATGTATTTGAATGAGCCGTGTCCCACCGCTACTTGCCATACTAGGCTTGCTTCCATGCGGCTTCTCTTTGTGAAACAATTACTGTCTAAATCTGAAGACCTTTATCCTCTCCCATTGCAGTACTTGCGCTTTCCAATTTTCCCTCTTCGTTCTGTCGTCAACGTCTTCCGACCTGCTAAAATGATGGAGTGGCTCGGTTATGCTAAGATCAGCTATACACACAATGCTGAGCCCTTGAAGCTCACGTTGAAGGACGGGACTTGTACAGATCTCTTACAGATCACAGAGCAGGCTACACCACCGTGCTCACTGAATCCTCTGTACTTTAACGGCCATGTCCAAACTGCCGTTGCTGGAACTTCACGTGACGCGCCTGAGCTATACTATAAACGACACATCTTCGAGTCAGAGACTGTCAATATTCCCGGCCAATTCACTGTTGATTGGACATGCCCACCCAACTCGAATCCTAAGGATGCTAAGCTTCCACCGCGTACTACGTACTGGTCTGAGGATGAGTTTGCTGCCTTGTCTAGTGATGACACAAAGCCTACACTGATTGTCTTGCACGGCCTCTCTGGCGGTTCGCATGAGGCCTACTTACGCCATACTATTGCTCCTCTAGCCGACAGTGGCAAGTGGGAGGTTGTCGTAATCAATGCCCGAGGTTGTGCTTGGAGTGAGATCACTAGTGGAATCTTTTACAATGCCCGTGCTACATGGGATGTGCGCCAACTGATCAAGTGGTTCACCAAGAACTATCCTAACAGACCGCTTTTCGGTGTTGGATTCTCGCTAGGTGCTAATATCCTGACCAACTACATTGGTGAAGAGGGTGAAAGCTGCGTTCTTAAGGCCGCCGTACTTTGCTCGAACCCTTTTAACTTGGAACTGTCTAATGCTAATCTTCGCCGTACTTGGATCGGAAGAGAAGTCTACATGAAGACTATGGGTAGTAAGTATAAACAGAACGTACTTAGACAACTTATAGACACTAACCCCGCGTTTAGATAGCATGAAGAAGTTGGCCTATCGTCATCGTAAAGCTATTGAAAAGTACTCGAACTATGACTATGAAAAGCTCATGAGCATTACTTATCTGTATGAATTTGACCGCGAAATCCAGTATGTACCCTTCACCTATCAGCAATTATCAAATCTTGTCAGATACTAACATATGTTCCAGACCAAAGACCTGGGGCTACCCTACTGAAACTGCGTATTACCGCGATGCCTCTTCATCTGACGCCGTGCTTTCTATTCGCATTCCTACATTGGCTATACACGCCAAGGATGATCCCATCGCTGCCGATGAAGCTATGCCCTACAATGAAATTGCCGCCAACCCGTATACCATCATGTTGGCGACTTCCCTTGGAGGTCACTTAGGCTGGTTCGAGACTGGTGGTAGTCGTTGGTTTGCGAAGCCCGTAACCAACTTTTTTAACCGTATGGCCTTTGAAGTTGATCTTGAGTCGATTCCTATAGAAAACTTACTGCCTAAGCATAAACGTGAGTACACCTATGACGCCATGAACCGCCACTGGGAGAATAAGTGAGGTTACTTGGTATAGACAGCATATTTGGGGTTAGATATCCCACATGTTGACTATATATATAATTATAAAATCCTTGATATAGAACAGCTCATGAATGATAACTATTGTATGTGACATTATATGGTATATTTTCAACCTACATATATATATTCAAAAACTTAGAAACCCCAGGTGGAAAACAGTATTGAAGAAATGAAAGACAACGAAAAGGAACAAGTCAAAAATGTAACTAGAAAGCCTCGATAGCCCCAGAAGATCAAGATCGCTTTTCTGCAGCCCAAACGCCGATTCCCATGCAAAATAAATAACCAACTAGTCTCTTGCCTCCCCATTCGTACACTACCAGTCAACAGATGATGTAGTTCGACCATCGAAAGTAACGCCTTTATGTAGTTATGCGTGTGCTAAAATTGCCGCGATAGTTCGGATAGTTCAAGATAGAAAACATATGATGCTGTTTCTATGCAAAAGCGACACGCTTCTTGAGCTTAAGAGGCTTGGTGCCGGCAAGCGCCAACTGCTTAACAGACTCGTCGTCATCTTGAGGAGCCTTTTCCTTCCGCTTACGCTTCTTACGTAGGGAGTCCTTTGTATCTTCCAAGGCTGCCTTCCGCTCGGCTTCTTTCTTCTCAGCTTCGACACGACGGGCTTCGCGCACTTCTTCGAGCTGGCGGGCTTTCATAATCTTCGACTCGATCTGGCCTTCCTTTTCAGCCTGGACCAGGGCAAGGATTGTGGACATGCTTTCCTATAAACAATCAAGAAAGATAGTGGTTAGTTGCGAATCTCGAAATATGTACATGGGAGTCGGCTTACCTTGTCATCAACAAATACCTTGCCCTTCTTCTTGCCCTTGGGCTTGACTACACCAACTGGGGTAATCTTGTTGAGTGCAGGAAGATCGAGATCTTTCTCCTTGTAGACCTTCTTCTTGTTGCGTCGGCGAAGAAGCTCGATCAAGCTGCTGGCGTTTTTGGGCGTGGAACTGGGCGGCGTGCCCTTGTTCTTCTTAGTCTTGACAACACCAGTAGGTGGCTTGCCACGCTGCGACTTTTCTTTAGCCTGGTTAGACTTGTTCAGCGCAGCTTTGTTCTTGATAGTCGTTGTTCGCGCCATGACTGCGATGTGATGTGGAATAGAGGACGGGGGTGGGGTGGAAAAGAAGATTAATATCAAGGCAAGTGGAATCTTCTTCTGCGCAGCTCAAGTAAGCCTTGGCGCAAATGCTAGTTCTAGAAATTTTTTGAAACTTTTGAGTTACGATAAGAGATTACACGGCAAAACCCTGGAAAAAGCACCGAGAACCAATATTATGCATGCATAAATGTGGGTTACATCCATATGTTGTGCATAACTCATTTTTCTGTAAAGAATAATGCTCCTCCCCCACCATAAACTACATCTTGCTTGGTACAACTGGTCCTCGACCTATCAAACAATATCACTAGAACGTCCAATTAAGGGCTTCTAAGTACTCAAAATGATCCCCAAGAAGCCACTTCCTTGCTCGGATGAGTTTGAAACTCCGGATGTGTACATCAAGGCGCTTTTAGAGTTTTCCTCTACAAACCGGCTCTTCCAGCTACTATGCGGTGGAGTGCATGTTCTCGATTTCTTCACCTCGGACCCTGGCTTGTTCCAGGCTGTCGTGCCAGACGACTGGCAAGACTTCCTCATGGCCTGTCCATCGATGAAGCTTCTAGATCTCATGATGCGAGATGATCTTTCAGGGGATCTGGCCAACTACTGTGAAATACCAGTTCCAGCATCATTGGTTGAGTACATTATTCAGGTCCGGAGGCTCACTCTGAACCGGAAATACAAACCGCGCAACACAAGTCTGAAAAAGCTTCCTCGCAATATCACCGTCGGCATGAAAGAAAAGAAGATTCATGAAGTTGCTAATTTTGCCGACTACGTTCACAACCTCGTTGGTGAAATTGCGGCAACCTACGATGAGAAAATTACCCACCTGATCGACTTTGGTAGTGGACAAAACTATCTAGGTCGTACTCTAGCTAGTGCGCCATATGCACACAACATAGTAGCTGTGGAGTGCCGTGAGGAAAACATTCTAGGGGCCAAGGAACTAGATATCATGGCTGGTATTGCGAAGAAGCCTGTCATCAAGCGGAATAAAAAGATGTTCCTACAGACAGTAGGGTCAAAGAAGCTGGCAGTGGAGACAGATGCGAAGAAGCGCGAATACCTTGAACGCAATCTTGAGAAAAAGATCGATGTTGACGAACAAGCCGATCTTCGTCCCCGCAGAGCTATTGGGGCGGAAGCTGAATACGAGCGCACTCAAGGCAATGGCATCATTACATACGTGGAAGGACGTATGGAGGATGGCGATCTCACGGATATCATCGCTCGTCTTGACGCTGTACAACTACAGGAAAAGAAGGATACAGTACAGAGTGATGACATACCAGTACATCAACTAGAGGAGGAAGCCCAGGCTGAGGCTGAAGCACGAAAGCTCATGGCGGTTTCAATTCATTCTTGTGGAAATCTGTCGCACTACGGTATCCGGTCTCTGGTTATGAACCCATCAATGCGCGCTGTTGCTATTGTTGGCTGCTGCTACAACCTGATGACCGAGCGCCTTGGCCCGCCAATGTATCTCTCAAAATTCCTCCGTCCCACTCTTCAAGCTGTCAATGGACGTGTTATCCAGGAGTCATCACGATTCGATCCTCAGGGCTTCCCTATCAGCAAAAAGCTGGAGTGCTATGGCTCGCATGCTGAGGGCGTTAGACTAAACATCACCGCCCGCATGATGGCATGCCAAGCACCGCTCAACTGGGGCGCTGACGATAGTGATGAATTCTTTTCACGGCACTTTTTCCGAGCTGTTCTTCAGCGTATCTTTCTCGATTATGGCGTTGTTTCCACCGTACGTCATGTAGTTAAGGGTCCTGATGGAGAGGATATGCTACGTGGGGGTTCCGAGGCTGATTCGCCGTTCAACTTGAGCACAAACCCGGTCATTGTTGGATCCCTGCGCAAAGCGGCGTACAAAGACTTGCATTCGTATGTCCGTGGCGCCATCACTAAACTTACTACCAACAAAGACTACAAGCAGCACGCGGATTTAGTCGCCAAGGCAACAGCTAGTCTCACAGATGAAGATATTGATAGATATAGGGACCAATATCTACCAAGATACCGTGAGATGTCGGCAGTTTGGAGTTTGATTTCTTTCAGTGCGCAAGTTGTCGAGTCGATAATTGTCACAGACAGATGGCAATTCTTACGAGAGCATAGCGATGTAGTTAAGGACTGTTGGGTTGAAACTGTTTTCGACTATAAGCATAGCCCACGCAACTTAGTTGTCGTTGGTATCAAGCGGTGATTAGGAATTCCATAGAAAACAACTCAAAAATCAGTTCAAGAATCAGCATCTGGATAAGATATGCAAATTAATAAGGCGTTAGCAGTAAGTACATTAGTTGCGTTTACTATAACCAGCTGTCTAGTTCTGTTTTTACTAGGCTGGGAAATGGAGATATATAAATATTAAATTTCGAAATATAACCGACAGGCCATAGATACTGCGGTATAATTTCACTGCATTGCTGTACATCTTCTTTCCTAATTATCCTAGCGAGATGTACTACAGAATCCACCGGAAGACTATTCCACTCTAGTACGTCTATAATTTAACTTGCATCAGTTACATAGACAACCAAGTTCGTCTCGACAATTTACCATATGCCCTCTATAGGTACGCTATTGACCAGATATCTCTTCCGCACCACGGTTGTGCCGACGCAGTGTAGTGCAAACATCGTTTACAACCAAGGAGCCACTATTGGAAAAGGCTCTGCACAACTCATTGTCTTTGACTCTTGCCGTATCGCCCAGAAGAGCGGAGCATCTGATACCAATGTGTTCCTGCTAGCAGCCAACTCGTGCAGCTTACGTTAACTACACCACTGACGCAACTCTACTTCATAACTATGCCCTAAAGAACTTCTTCGCTGGAGTTACGCTGTCTGTTGCCTCGACAAAGATCACCTGAATCATGCTATCTCTGCCTCCGACTCCGCTCAGGCTATCGCTGCTACTGCTGTCTAGTCCTCCAAAACCGCTTCGGCCACTGCCACTACTATAATCTCTACCTCTGCCTCGGCCACCTATACCGTGGCTCCTTCGGCTACTACTACTAGCCAGTATGCTTCCATGTCCCTGCCAGCACAACTACTAAGACCGTTGCTAAGACAAGTACTATCAAGGCCAAGGTTACAATATTAACCACGACCAAGGTATCAATCAATACGGCCACGATTAGTCTAAAACCCAGCTTGACTGTGACTGTCCAGAGCACTGTTACCAAGACCAAGACTATCACTTCTATAAGCACTACAATTTCTTGGGCTACTAAGACTGCCAAAAAACGCTCCGACTTGCTCAACAGAAATGGGTATACAGATGAATAGTTCGTCAAGTGGGATGAATTAATCTACATATGTATATATCATAAACTAAAATGTCTTTAGTATCATTGACAGTTTATGTTATCTATATTATCCAAGCTTGTATCTGTGCTAACTAGCTATCTAGCCACACAAATCCAATAGCTTGTCCCTTATACTATGATATGTAACAAAAAAGAGACAAAAAGGATGGTGGACATTAGCCGTGTGTCTCCGATACGGGGAATCGAACCCCGGCCTTCTCGGTGAGAGCGAGATATCCTAGCCCCTAGACCATATCGGATGATGTTCTTCATATAAATGCTAGCCCAAAGGTGGCTCTATGCATTGTGATACCATCAACAAACAACTAAAAAAGGGATGTTCTCACCAACCGAAATCGAATCGGTGACCTTTCGATGGCAATTCTTGCAAGTTACAGTCNNAGTTACAGTCGAACGTGATAACCAACTACACCATGGTGAGTTTCGACAGTGGTTAGCCACTGCTCATGGTAGATTCGGGAAGGAGCGGCTTACTGATCCATATAAAGCCCACCGTTTTTTGGCATCATGAGCCATCCCCCTAATCTTACTGTCTCCTAAGTACCCTACTCTGAACACTTACGCTGATGACTCGGATGATACACGGACATCTTTGGGCGCTCGACCTGATTTCTATCGTGACATTGTAGCGTATCACGTTGGTAAGATAGCTTATCAGGTTTATGGTTTTCCAAAAACTTGCCTGAACATCTGTGACTTCATAGTCTGAGCGTTACTCAATACGCCTACTAGTGTCTCTGTCCTCTTGGATAGCCAAATCTCACGCTTGTCACGATCTCCAGCACCGGCTGCTTGTATGTGACCAAACTCAGGTTTCCCCTCGACGGCACTGTGCAGAAGGCTTGCTGTGATTCCGAACTCTAAGGCGTTATCAAAATTGCTTTGTATATACGTTGTACAACTTGAAATAGCTAGCTATACGGGCGTTGTTCAGAAGCTGATATAAGTCAACTACCTAACGTCAGGAAAACATCTTATACTAGAAATGGCAGTAAGTTCCAATCAAATGCGATGTAAGTTTGAAATCAAACCTTCTTTTGTGTTTTCGATTTTGAAATGGTAGAATTTACAATGTGATATGCCTTGAGATTAGTATCACATCAGTTCAAAGGTGGATTTTCCTCGTTGTCTTCTCTTCTCTTAGACAGTTCTTTAAGAAAAGCCAATCCCGAAACTACGCCACTGGGCATCTTGATGTTTTCTCTTTCATTTCCATATTTTTATGGCAGATAACCATGCCTATAATTATATCGTTTGTGTAAAGTTTAGTTCCGATCTGCCATCTGCCAAAACATAATCATCACATATAGCCATGACCCATGTCATGCGATGTGATTCGGGCCACTAGAACTCAAGTTCTTTGTTTGTTCATTTAACTATTGTATTTATCATTATATCCTTTCTTTTTCCAGATATATTTTGCTTGCCCTTTATATGTACGCCCAGCCGAATCCGTGCATTTCTGAATGCTCATAGTGTCGGAACACAAAGGAACGACCTCGTCTCATCTAGAAGTGATTGAATGTGTCTTAAATCATGTCGGTCTACGCTGATGTTTCATAAACCATTCTAAATCAGTGGTTAAGTGAAACGAAGATTTTATATATCAAACTGCCGAGTTGTATAGTAAGGCCTCATATCTGTATGTGATCTATAACAATGGAAGTTATTGTATGTCTACTAGACAAAAGAAGTACATGCGTAGGTGTACATATGATTGAAACAATTTTTACGTATAGTTTACCTTACCTTTCAACTATAATCTTTTGTTTGGCGGCTATTTCTTTATAATACAAGCCTTACAGGACGATATCATGATCTAAGTCTCACATGTAAAAAGGAGCTAGGGCAGGATGGATTTGACGAATCTATGATTTGTATGCTGATGAAGAAATTTTTAGCTCGGCACACTTACCAGATATTAGTGAATTGTTTATTCAAATCACTAGGCTATGGCACCATGGAAACATCTGTGTTGAGTTATCAAAGGTCATCCATGATCATGCATGTCTTGCATCCCCCTCTTTCCCATTCTCCTAGTTCGAAATGCCTTGTATGGAGGGTTTTAGCCAGTGGCAATGTGATATTCTTACTGCCTAATCGAGTCTTGACCGCGTGTTCCATTCCTTCTGTAGGTAGTTTCTTTCCACGACTAAGTTGTACATCTCTTTGATTCTCCAAAAAGAGGGTCGTTTCACTCAAAATGACGACAATAGGTCCCACAAGCTCATATCAGTAGTCTCATATTTCATCATAGATGAGAAGACACAGTGAGAGAAGCAACCTTGACTAATATCCGTGTCTCTTCCAACCATGACAAGCTGATGTACCTGTACCTGTATATATGTATATATGCTTACCGTCTTCAATACATCAACTCATGTAGATCTGCAGATGGTGAACACACAAGCCAGACCTAGCCAAGGCATTCATTATATGCAGTATGCAGCCGTGGTGCATATAGCCCACCCGTAAAGTCAAGTATGGTCTGTTCGCATAGTGCAGATATACCATGATGCTTCTAAAGCAACTAGTCTCATAATAAAGTTGTACTTATAAGCCATTTTCACTGTCGCAGTGCATAATTGTGGTGTCGTTTGTTTCCTTATGAACCGTTAGAGAAAGGGAAAAAAAAAACCCCCAGCCTGATAGTACACCAAACGTTGTAAAATCCTACTTGCTAGTTCCCCTCTTCTTCCTTCGTAACTAACGTAACTATCCGTTCTTTCGATGCGGAGCTAAACCTTACTAAGAACTTCATGCTTAATATTTGAGGAAACAATGGCCGCGTTAAACGCCCATGACAAGTCTACTTAAGAGACATTTTAAGAAAGTGGGGTCTCAAGTAAAAAGTGTATATATACAATGAACTATGCAAATAAACCTCCCCAGATCATGAAAAGAGGAAAGCATAGACAGATACAACGAGCGACAGCCGCAATTTTCTGATCTTGACTTCTCCATGAACAGCGTTGTAATAGCTAGCTCCGGTCTATGCACAAAGAAGCGTCTCTGCCCCGCGCGGGATGCTATGCTG
Organism: Davidsoniella virescens; assembly: GCA_001513805.1. NCBI lineage: Eukaryota > Fungi > Ascomycota > Sordariomycetes > Microascales > Ceratocystidaceae > Davidsoniella > Davidsoniella virescens. Next base: position 111,809 of record LJZU01000145.1, read on the forward strand.
ATGCTTTCATAGGCGCGTCCCTTACATGTTATATACTATGGATAGAGTATATACCGCTGCTAAGTTAGGGAAGACACAAGACAACCGGCATAAGTCGATTGCATAAGTTGAAAGGAGCAAGTAATACTAGTAGTAGGGCAGATGGATTGATGTTCCAGATCATGACTAGTCATACAGATATTGTCATTAGGAGTAGTAGTACTACTGTTAGTCGCAATCCTAAGGAATTTTATAACGATAAGAGTATTTTTATAGCACGTGAAGCTGTACTATTGATATGGAAACAAGATATCAAAAGACCATCAACACAACAGGCAGTATATCCAATTCGAGATGTTGTGATCAGACATGTACGTGCCAGATTTGGTCAGGCATATGGGCTGTTTTTGGGGTCACATTGGAGGACAGATAAGTTGTTCCCTCCCCAAATATCGTATCCTAGACAGAAAATCTCAAGCCATGAGCATAGAAGAGGGGGAGGAGGAGGGGGTTGGTAAGTTCGTTCAATTATCAGCTTTTGGAACCAAGTAAGCAAGCTAATGGAAAAGTACACATGTAAAAGCGAACGACGGACGTTGATGAATATTGGTGGATTAACTCCTGGGTACGAGGTTATGTTTTTCTTTTCTTACGCCAAGTCGGCCCAAGGTCAGACCTTATTGTCTAAACCTGTAACGTTTAGCCTTCTCGCATACATTCTATGCGCAATTCATATAGCATGTGAATGCACCACTGACGTCTGTGAAAATTCTATCCTGTAAGAAATAGTGTAAAATTCGAATTATAATTCTGGTTCATTATAGACCAGAGCTTCCTATGTCTTAATAGTACAGATACATATACGTATATTTAATCCGATGCTCCAATGTTGCACCTAGGCAAGACAGACTACTAGTAGTAATTTTTAAGGATGCATAGGCTTCGTCATGGCACGAAGGCTCACCTGCAGATACAACAAACAAACTCTTTTATAAGCTTAAAGCTGCATAGTGAGGCGGCCAATATGCATACAATACTAAAACTGATACATGAGCTCTTTGTTGTGGGAATTTGTATGTAGGTATGTATGTGTGTATTTTGCCTCAATATATCTGCTTACTAAAGATCTACAAGTGTTCCAAGGCTAAGAGATGAACATATTCTTTACCAGAAACCATAGAGGGGAAGAAAGATGCTAAGCCATGCAAAAATAAGGTCTTTAATGGAATAGTCGACCAACAACATGTGAGCAGCACGATGAAGTTGCCTCTCCTTGTGTGATCAGACGATAAACTCGCAACAGCCTAGAATATGCAAGAAAAAAAAGATATAGTAGCATCGAGATGGCAGACTAGCCGCTTGGGGAGGCCAACCCAAATCCTACAAGCCATCTTCTTTTGCATCTAGATTCTGAGCAGATTAATACATGTAAAGCCCCAGGCCTTTTTTTCATTAAGATTATCTTGATAACCTATCTGTATTAGTACAGAGATATCACAAGGGCCTCGAATGTAAGCGGATCTCCTTGTCAGGTGAAAAGACTGTAGAGAGTTAGGTGATGAGAAACATATGTGATCACTAAATGAGGCTTAAGGCTAGTCACGGACAACTTGTTGGTCGTAAAAGCTGCAGTATAACCAGAATCATATCATGAGTACAGATATGTATATACACAGAATGATTGTTTCCAAGTATACAACGTCATACTTCCAATAAGCACACATATGTATGCACATATGCTTTGTCGGGAGAGTCCACACACTTTCGGTCTCTAGTCTGCAGAATACTAAAGGCTGTCTAGGGGATGAGCCTGATATGTAGCTATTATTCCTGTGGTTTTTAATTCGGCGGTTGGCTGGCACAGACGCAGAACCGAGCCGCTTATGCAGCTGCTAGTGGAAAATCATGCTTCAACGATATATTAGTCTTGTTATTACAGTAGTGAAAAAACAAAGTATGAAAAAAAAAAGATAAAGAGAAGAAAAGACACTACGAAGAAAGCAAGTCACCATATCTAATATTAGAATAGGAAGATGATATATAGCTACATAAAGAAGATGGCTAGTCTTTGGATCATCACCATCAGCAAGGCTGCTCTAGTACTTTTGTTCTGCGATTATTTTCGTAATGTTTCACATAGCGATCAAAGCTGACTTCACACCATTATTATCGGAAGATATCATTTATTTATATATGGAAGCCTTCAACTGGCTTACTCGGCAGTGCAGAATGACAATTTCGGTCATTGTATAGTGCACAACAAAGGGAAGATATTCTGACAGGCTAAAGCTTTTCTTCGGTCACCACAGACAAGTAGAAAAATCCTTCGTCATATCATGCAATATATCGAAAGAAAAGCATGGCTATATATGTATATACTACATAATATTCAAAGTATCAAAGACAGAAACCACTATTACTATTTACATCATATTCCCGGCCGGAAATAGGTCTTCCTTAGTCTGTCTCGGTGCCGAAAGAATTAGACATGCATAAATCGTTTACTACTTGATGATTATACATTTTACCCCTGCCATTAACATAAAACGACGTGAAATAGTATAAAAAAGGTATTGTATTGCCAAGTGCTACAAACATATATAATCAAATCAAACATCATATCATAGTTTAATAACCCTGATGTAACCACAAAAAGGCTTTCCATATGTATATACAGATATGTGCACGTGTGAAGAGATTTCTCTCCCCATAATACTATACCACATTATGACCTTGGCATACAAAAAAACGCTATTTAGGCTCATAGTGTCTATTCACCTTGCATTCAACTTCGGAATAAGAAATTGTCATCGGTATGTAATCTGGCAGATTATCAACGATGTAACCTTGGTGCTAGTTAACCCTAGGGTTTATAGTACCATATGTTTTGATATGTATCAAATCAAAATCCACAATTATGACAGGCAACTTGATTTGGGAATGAAAATTGTTGTTTCTTGAAGTCATGTAGACTGACATTGTAAAATATTATTCGTTAATGGTCATATAAGCAATGGATTACAATTATAGAGTGCATATAATGCTGCGGATCGAAAATATATATATATATATATGACACAGTCAGACTGAGGTCACCAGACCCAAAGTTTCTTTGCAGTTTGGCAATGTCGGCAACATATATGTATATATCTGAACAATTCACCGACGAGTACTCCATATCACAGCTCATAAATTGAGATTGTATGTATGTATGCTTATCTGTATGATAATTTGCATTGAAACTACCGCATCACTATTGATCGGAGTGTTATCAAACTAAACTATTATCAACTACTCTCAACCATTAGATTACAAATAGTGGTTTGGAAATGTCTTGGGTTTATTAAGTAGTTCTAGAGACATAGTCAAGTATCAAGCACTAGTAGTGACACAACAAAGACTAGCCTCATGACATCTGGTATACTATGTACGTCCCACGGTAGTATATGTGTATGCTTAGTATCAAAATTTCTCCAAATTGAGAAGTACTACTGCGTTTAGTCACTCGATATCTTGCTTCTAGAGTCACAGGATCGCGCTTTTTAAGATCACTTGAGGCTTAAACCAATGGATCTCCGGAATCCTCCGCTACACTACACTGAAAGAATGTATGTAGATAGGGAATAGGTTATGTGATGTTGCCACTTGACTTTAGACGGTCTGACGGAACGAAGGCTGCTGTGTTTGTATTACGAATGCATGTCAATTTAGAAGCTGGGAATGGAAAGGAGTTCTCGTCGAAATCGGATAGAAGCATGTTAGACCGTTTCACGTTCTTGTTAGCTTTATAGAAGAAATGGCATAATGTTTCCGAAGCAAAGAGACGCATAGATTGTCTATGAATTTACGAAGACTCTATGACTATATGTATAACTACAGATAAAATTGGAATCCAATAATCCTCAATTATCAGCTGGATCACGACGGCCTGTGTTTAAATGTACTCGATCCTTTTTTTTTTATAAAAAAAACCTAACTTTTAATCTCTGTTCTCTGTTCTCTTTCTTTCAAACTTGGGGTTTTATCTCCGAATATTATATGTACATATGTTCGTGTTTTTTTGAGCCGAACACTTAATATGATCGTTGCAGGTATCCGAGCTTTTCACGAGACTGCAATTTCCCGCGAGAAATAAGTCCAGGGCAGTATATATACGTTTGGTTTCTAATATGAAGTACGCTCCTGGGTTCCTTTGAGGTCACCCTACATGTATCATGGTCGAACTTGTGTGTTGTCAGTATGAAGACAGCAACATGGTAAAATATTTGATGATTGGTTGACTACAAGGGGGGGGGGGTCACGAGCTAGGCTATGAACTCGTTCGAACATGGCAAACTTCTAGTAGTCAAGAGTCCAAGTAAAACTGGATGTTTTTTTTTTTTTTTCACGCGGTCCTGCATGTAAGCCAAGCATTATTAAAGGTGGTCATTCTTATGACGGGGTGCATAAGACCAAAAAGGGCCAAGACACATAAGGGAAGTGGAGTGAGTAAGTGAGTGGGTGGGTGGGAGGGTGAAGCAGTCAACCCACGA
>LJZU01000146.1:0-112587 GCA_001513805.1 Davidsoniella virescens
TGCCTTGTCTGTGCCCACCAGGATGGCTTCCGGCGGTGGGGGGTCTGTTGTCGGTGGGACTGGACTGTTGTTCCTTGGCAAATTTTGGCCTAGTCGTGGTTTTGATGTTGCTCCGAAACCGTAATTTTTTTTTCGGTCTCTGCCGTAGCTCCCGTCTGGAACTCTCGCGGAATCATGGCACTAGTTGTTTAATCAGATATTTAATATGGTCAGGTCAACTTCTTCGGAGCCAGAAGATGATGTGCAATCCCCGATTTTAAAAAAAAATAAAAATAAAATAAAAATAAAACATCAGTGTGGTCAACCGATGACGTTACTGTCCGGTAAGCAACACGGCCTGATGTCATACGATATCAGTGATTCAGATAGACGTTGGGATATTAAATGCCTTAAGAATATATAGATAGAGGTATCTGGAAACTTCTTGCAGACAGATTCAGTGCTATGTGGGTATGCTAGTATCTCTATACCTCTTATGTTGTGCCTTTTTTCATTGAAGTCGTTGGTCTCTAGTAGAGTGAATATAGCCTTGACGTGTGATCCATTCTGAGCCTGTCTAGCCACCCAAGCCCCCTTGGCCGAACTATATAGAGTTTAACTTGTTTTTCGAGTTGATTCTCACACCATGGCCCTTGTGACACCTCATGTTTTTGTGAATATTGTTGCTTTTTTCACCATCAAGTCATGTCATATCTTTTTCTAACTAGATCTTTCAAATTGGTATCATGTATACTTCCAGTATTAGGCCTTTGATGATCAAACTAATCAGTCCTGGTATCGATAGTTAACTTCACGACTTATCATCATCCTTTGTCTCTTGTGCTTTTCACTATACCAGTTACACAACAAATATCATATTTCATTTCACACTCCGGATTAATGAACAGCATCAAGCTACTGATATTGGTTCCATGTAACATCTTAGGACTTCCAGGTCCCAATTACCAAAATCTTTGGTTAAGAGATTTACATTTGGTTCATTGACTTAAAATGTTGGCTATGGGTCCTACTATCTCGATGTTCATCTTGCGGTCCCAACTATCATTATTTCGCCGATATCATCTATGTCAGAGTTAGACCTCTATCACATTTTGATATATACTAAAAGTCAAGCGTCAAGATGTTTACAAATCAGTTATAATCATCACTAACGTGTTGAAAGAATAGACCCATTGGTTTCTCGTTGTCTCTATTGTCTTGCTGATAGATCTGAACTTAAAAATTCATTCTTCTTGATCATATCTCTCTTGCATAATATTTCAGTAATATGTTTGACTGATTATCATGTATAACAATTCTATAAACTTAGATATATCTTAGCCATTTACTTTTAGGCTAAGCTCCTCTCGATACACTTGTATTGGATGTGTTGTAGAGGAGGCAGAAGTCTAAGACCTAAGTCATACGGAGATATGAGCAGTCTACGTGATAGAGAGGCTTTGGAAAAGTTCTGTTCTTCTATACTGTCATAAGAGAAAAATGATCACATAGAGTGTAGTATACTCCTAGACTCTGACTTGCAGTGGGCAATGTTTTATCGTGATTTATATATATATACCTAACCCTTATTATATCTTCAACACAGAAACGTGATTACAACTTAATATGTTGAGACATATTAGGGAATGTTTATTCATAGAATGTCACGTAGTAAAGATAAAAAGAGTCTAGGAGTCAACAAAGGGTTCGTGACAGTCAGGAGATGTTCCGAGGGAGGCTTTTAGGCTTCCCATAAGACATCAGCCATCCGATAGGGAGCCATCAACACAATTATGATGAACAAAATTCAAGGTCTCGAATGGTCTATAGCCGCAGATATGAGACTTGACAATGAAGATCATATGCATGACAAACAATGGAAAACATGCGAGACATAACAGGTAGCGGTAAGAGTCATAACAGTGGTCTGGAGACAACGAGGTTGAAGTGAGTTTGACATTGAGCAGATCAAAGTGTAGATGTCGCTAGTCAGTCATGAGAATGAGAGATACATGTCAACAATGATATGTAACATAATGTCAACCAGCACGTAAACAACAGCAGCACTGTTTCCATAGCTCCATAGCTCCATCGACACAACGAACTCGCTGTTGCTGCGCCTTTCGCTTGCAGTCTTGGCTCCTAAGGTGCAATATAACTAAAGCAAAAACAACCAAAGGAATAAGATTTCCTCCCTCTCTAAGTTGTATCTGAACGAGCTCTATTGAATTTTTTTTGCCCTGATGCCTTGATGAAGATATCAAAAGACCGTTAGGCGCAGATAAATGTCAGTGCTTAATTGGAGAAATATCGTTTGATCTTCATTTTACTAGTCTTACCAAAAATGCAAAGATAAGTAGCGGTAAAGGAAGCAGCTTAGGATTCCACCTCTTGAACTTTCGATGCAAGGAACAGAAGCCACAAATGCTATGGGCTATGGAATCAGTGTCTTTATTAGGTTTAGTGTATGTAATAAACTTCTCGGTGTGTTTGTCCCGGAATTCCATGAGCTGTTGTCGGTGCGGACATGGCCTACTCCGACTTCTGTAACCACCTGTAGCAGTTTCTTGAACAAACACATTGTTACATTTCTGCCTAACTATTATATATGTATATATGTACTTATTCGATTGATATGTAGGTCACGGAGCTGCGCGACATGCAGCTTGGCCGAAAGAGCTAGTGTTGTTGTATTCAGCTGTGCATATGATAACATGTAAGCGTAGCAATACCACATACTATAAGCACGCAAGCATATCTAGCCTCTACAGATATACAATGCATAGCTCTTTGAGTGTCTTTGTGTGTTTCGGTAAAGCGAGGCTGGTATTGCTACCTATTTCAGTTGAGCAAAACGGTGATGACATGGCAATATGATTGCGAAAGATATGTGTTACAATGTATCTATATGCTGATATATCGCGTAGAGCGGTTCCGCCGGTTTTATTGGAATCAATGGACTAAAAAGTAACAGTAGCGTTGAGCTCTTTGCGATATATACGTGCGTATCCGGCCTTCATACGACAAATCAAGGCTATTCCATAATACAAAACACCACTACTATGATATCGATTCCGGGGGTGCTTGATGAGCAATAGTAATGCATGTGAAGGATATCAAATGCTACACCAATTAGCTTTTCCCTCCCTTCCCCTTCTGTTTTTCTTGTTTGATTCTCTTACTGTGGCTTTTCTTGGTCTGTGCTTTTTAAGAATGGGGAGTTCTGGAAGGGCACAGATGAGTCAATATCAAAGCTCACATAAGTATTGACGGATCTCTTCCCCCCCCCCCCTTCCAGCATTAAGCCAGGGACCATGGAATATCTTAGACTGCTTTTATGTTATTGGTTAGAAGCATAAGAATGATCTCTTACATAGTACAGATGAGGAAGGTTTAGTGTTTGGGGATTCTGGAAGCAAAAGAATGCATGTAAAAAGCAAGCAATATTCACTCTAGACAGACATGATCAACAGCATGATTTGCTGCTACATATATGCATCAGACTTATCAAGCTGGAATACGGATGAACGGTGAACAACGAATCTATAGATCGGACCAACCATGAAGATAAATAGACAAGAAATGAAAAGAAGAAGAAAAAAAAATTGAAATGAAATTTTCAACTCTGTTATCGTAACAGAACGATTCAAACCACACTAACTATGTAGCTACGTTGGTCACTATACAAATACAAGTAATCATAGATAACAAAGAAAGATAAGCCAAGAACGACCAACAATCAAATAGTGTGCTCGCTTATATCGAGATTACCAGCAATGACAGCAAGGTTCTTATTCAGCCTATCCACTTACCAGTCTACCTACTAGGTATACTCTTGTTAATCAACAACAAGCCAAGAACAAGAGACGAATAGCGGCACAGCAGTGATAAACAAAGTACATACAATGAAGCTATATGTGCGGGCGGTACGAGATATCAAGAAACAAAGTACCCTACTCCCATTGTGCGCCCGTAAAAGATGATGGGATTGTGATGGACTGCAACAATGCATTACAAATGCGATGTCATTTTCTTCCCCTGTTCTCTTCGTTCTTGTAGTTTTCTTTTCCTTTCAGCGTTCTTAGATCAACGGCTTGACTTTGGTTGCTCGCTGTAGCGTTTTGCTTACTTGTTGGTTAGAAAGAGCGGCTTGGCTTCTCCACCTCTAAGAGAACATCATGACTGGTACAAAAGAAACCTAGTTCTCTGTTCTTCTTTATTGTGCCTTATTCTCTTTGTTACATGTACTGAGTTTTATCAATTCTGGTCGAGCTCGTATTCAAATTCTTTAGCGTGGATGCTTACTTGGCTGGCAGAATGCTAGGATGTAACTATCTTCTCATCTTGTCTCTATACTCCTGCAGCTATGCATATTATGTATGTATGTACGTATAGCTAGCGTATCTTTGATTGAGAAACATGCCACCTCTACAAACAGTCAACCTATTCGGCGTCCTATAAATTCATGATTTGTATGTTCGATGATGTCAGATATCCAGGTCAAGTTTAAGTTAAGCAAAAGAGTATAATATGAGGGCTTGATCGGTTGTATCAGACCTCACTGCCCCACGATTCTCAAGAGGCACCATGTTCTAGATCGTGTTCAGTGCTGAACAGAGCCAGTTCTAGACTTTGTGGAGGAAGAGTTAATATCGCCTGAGAAGGCTTCTAGTATTGCCAAAGACTATAGTTTACAGGGATATACAAGAAAAAGAGAAATAACAAGATGCTGCTATTAGACTTTAGTGGACAAGTTGAGAAGACAGCTGAAGGGTCAGGGGAGCGCAACTGGTTGGAGATATGACAAAGAGTGGAAATTAGACCCCACCCTCCAATTATTGGCAGGCCATTTTCACACTTTTGTTATCACAATGATTCTAATGGAGTTACAGTCGAAATCGGATTAGACCACCAAGAATTATGAGCTGTTGGTAAGTAGTGATTGCAATATGATGTTCATTGTTCCTTCATGCACCTTGAAAAATGAGCAATGTGACTTCTGTGCAACTCAATCACGGCGCGTAATATATGCGGTACTTTAAGTCCATATACATATGTACATAGTAGACCAATATTTGAGTGTACATATTTCCAATGCTCGTTTATATTGTAATGAGCCATGGAAACAAAAAGGTCGAGAACAAAACAGGCAAGAAAAAATGAGAAGAAAGAAAATTCAGAGTCTTAACGCATGAAAAAGGGCCCGTGGTTCAAATTGGCAGGCAAAGCCCCCCCCCCCCCCCCCCCCCCCTACCGAGAAGTATAGCAGCAAATATCTTGTCTGGCTGGCTATCGGCCTTTACTATTTGATTATGACTAGTAAAGTTGAGAATGAACACGAGATCAGCACGGGCCAGAACAAAATAGACTCTACTTTCGTTACTGGGATGAAGGAGCCTCTTTGCAAATCGGGGCCGTTCTCGTGGGCTTTGAGCCTATGATCCTAGTTCTCAAGAGAACTATGGAGGAAGTAACCTGTATGCTTACTCTTCTTTCTAGTCATCTTATCGGAGAAGAGCTGGTCAAGTCTAGTGCGCCTGACGATCAGGGCGAACGGATATTGGTCTAATATCCACAAGAAAAAAAGCTTAATTAGATAGTTAGGTATATGGGATTAGCTGTAATTAAATATCAGTGTAATGTACCAACTGAGCACTAACAAAATTAACCTTCAAGACCTTTCTGGCTGTATTTGTGCACACACAAGCGTTCATGTTGATTGTATTATGTACATAGATGCTATGCCAGAGTGCCAAATTTAGCAGCGGCCTGAGTTTGCTAATGAGCAGCACCATCGCCCTCTGAATACGCCAAGGATCGTGGGGAATCGTCTAAGGATCCGCGCTAAATATTTCTTTCTCTGGTTGATAGCGACTAAGCCCGTATACTCGATAGAGCCAGCTCGGTTATAGCTTGCCAGAAAGGTAGGGTTGGGTCTAAAGTCAGACTAGGGTTGTACGGCGAACAGAAGTGCTGGGATATTATTTGTGTTCATTCTTCCATTGTACATCGCCTTCCTGTTCAGTCAGTATAGCGTATCTCGGAGGCGGAATAACAGCTTCCATAGTAGTTGATTCAGCAGCAATATTGATTGATGCAATGGTGGTGGTCAGGGGAAGCCGACATTGGTGTTGTCTATACAGATCTACCTTCATGCTGTTCGACGGCTTCAACATCTAATCTACTCTGGCTATCGGCCTAGTCAGAATTACAACCGAGCTTTGGCTGAATCCTGGGACGTGTGTCACTACAACTACTAGCTGTACATATACACAACTTTGATTACGGATACAGTGCTACTCAGAAGAAGGTCCTGTTGAAGTTCGTTTGCGGCCTCATCGTGATCCGAGTAGCTGTTGAAAATAGAATACACAACTGAGTCTAAGCTCGTCGGCCATGATCGACTTGGATGTAAACTTTCGTTAGGCAGTTTGATGGCGTGCCCATAACGCTTTCAAGATTACAGACCGTATTCACCTCATTACTGTATCTGTATATCCCTTGGTGATATTGATAGAAAGAGCCTCACCGTTTTAGTCACGGCGATTTACGTCGATTTAGTATGTAATTCATACTACGTCAGACAATTTATTAGCCCTCTATAAGCGGCGATATGCCATATCAATTGATATCGAATTCAACGGCTAGTAGGCGCGGTAAATATAGCGATGTAGCGAAAATCCAGATATGATAAGATGCCGCAAACATTAGTCGAATTCACCCGGCCCTTTTTGGCTTCGTCATCTATACAACACGAAGTCTGTTCGTGTTCGTCCCAAAATTTGAGTCAAATTCGCCGATTTCTGAAAGCAGTGCTGTAAGGTGATGATTATAAATAAGATTAGCATCAAAATTGCTTGTTATTTGTTTTTGTTAGCTTTGATACATTTTTGGTAGATTGTGGCGAAAAAGGAAAAGTTTTTTTTTTTTTTTTTTGCAAACAGTCATTGAATGATTTGAAGTGAGCCTGGAAAGGTAACTACGGAACCGGTTCATTGTTCTCGCAGCTAACAGAAGGTTATGAGGTTGTGCTCCTTGTTCCTTCCTGTTATGGTCCCTGCATTAGCCTGAGCCAGTATCCACTTTTCTGGCTGCTTATTCTACGATTATTGGCCGATCCTCACTTTGCCCTCCAGAAGTTCTTGTTTTTTTTTTCGCCCTCTGTTGATTGTTTGCTCATTTTTATATATTTTAGCCACTCGAGAGAATTACAAACAATTATCAATGCTTGCCATCGAATAGCTTCAAAAAAAATTAACATTGTAAGTAGACGAAGGTTGAGGCTCAATGTTAGTATCATTCTAACTATACTATTATATCGATATCACCAGAAGCAACACCTTAGAGGCAAGAATCTACAACAATGGCAATAATAATAACAAATACATGCGGCATTCTTAGGGACTCTTTGTTTCGGTGCCCTTCTGACCTAATTCGGTGTCATATGCAGTACCGTTAAAGAATACTTAGAAACTTGAAAACACTATGTACCTCATACTAAGGTTGCCATTTTTACCATTAGCAGTTTAAATATGTGTTGCCATCTCGAATAGCATGGTACATAGTAGCATAGCAGTCAACCTCGTTTTTTAGTGCTGGCAAGCCTGTCATCACCACTGTCACGTTGGCGGCGAGCGCCCATACAGCCTAAAGAGTGCCTAGACAGTGCCTGTATCATTGTAGCTTTGTAACCACAGAAACAGCGCTGACTCCCACGTTCCAGTTCCTCCAATAGGCCAACAAGGTCACAATTGAGCTGCGTACATCGAATTTCTGACCCTGATATCCTAGTGTTTGTCAGACATGCTGAGCTCACTAAAACAATCCGTCTTTACATGTTTATACATACTTATCCGGAGTTCCTCTCGACGGTATCAGCGTGTTGTTCTTGTTCTTGTTTGCAATCATCGTTGTTAGCAGAAGAGGACCAAATGCATCTATGTATATACGTGCTAGAATCTAAGACAATATTTAGTCAGGGCCACTGCCAGCCAACTGTAAAGCATCTGAAGCGGCAAGATGTACGGCGTCCACATGCATCAAGGCATGTATGTACTTATGTGCATATCTGCATGTATCAAGACATGCCTCGCCGACTCGACCTGAAGGCGGTCTAGAGAGCTGCCAACGTCATCGAGATCCTTCAGTCAGCGTTGCTTTCGTTGAACAGAGCTACCTGCTTGCGTACAAAGTGAGCCTGGTTCGTTCCCAGCCAAGCCCAAATTAGAGATTTGCATCAGACATGCTATGCTGCCCTTTACCCTCCCTCTCCGACTATCACAATAGCCAACAACAGCTTCTGGGTATGAGATAACCCTAACAGTCTGTCATGCTATCTATAAGCGTATGATAATGGCAAATCCAGATGAGCACTAGAGAGCAGACTACTCGGTAGGAATACGAGAAGCTAGCGACGATAACGAGTAGATAAGCTTGCTTCTGTGGTATTTTTTCTCTCTCTCTACTAACCTTTCTTCCTCGTTACAGTTGAAACGTTATAGACACCCCCTCCATCTCTTTCGTCTAGTCCATCCCAAAAGTAGCCAATCTCCCCATCAAGGGGATCTAATCAGGCCTAGCGTTGCTGATTGGCTTATGGCTAAAAATTGCCCCACAGCCAATCTCTTGCTATCAAGACTGATACTACAGAATTACCACTGAAGTAGGCCTTGGAGGGCGAATTTTGTTGCCGATTTGTTGCTGCACTAACAAAGAAAGACAAGCTTGAATTACGAGAGCCGCTCTTTACTGCATCCATTGGACTTCGTATCTGTTAAGGTAAATAAAAGACAGCATTCCGCTAAACCTTATTTCGCGAAAGACCAATATCGTAGAAATCATAGAAGAACGATATATACATAATATGGGTATAGTGTGCATATACAGAGAAATACGATAGCCAACTGACTGCGAGAAAAACGAGGAAGACCTCTGAGGCTCGTGAAGGCTCAATCAATATTGATACGGGAAGCAATGACCTTTGTGGTCATGCCTGTCAAATGATAACCAAGCGCATTACCCACCAACTTGACTTGCACAAACGCTCAAGCTGGGCCAGTCAGTTCATCTCAGGGCGAACGCCTCGCTCTCCCTCCTGAAGCATATGGCAGACCGGTCTACACATGTAGAGTATGCCAATACAGCTTTTAACTGAGTAGTATCGAGACTCTATCTAAACTTCGCTTCGCTCAAAGACTAGCCAAGCCAACCTAACCTGGCCGGCGTCATTCTGCACGTCTTCTGCCGCAAGGGAGAAAAAGTCCAAACAATCCCTCTAGAAGTTCTGTGTAGTTCAGCGATTCCGGATTTGGCGGACCAAACTGAGTTTGAAAACGGAAACTTTTCTTTCTCCCTGTATCTTGCAGACCAGACTCCCGCATACCGGCCAAGTAACATACTTGAGTTGTCTTAGTGATAGCGACTCATAGTACCCGCAGTCCTATCCCGTTGACGCCGGCTGCGGTAATAGCGCAACTGTAGCTGTTGTTTTGCCTGTAAAAGCCGATATCTATCACCGCTACAGTCAGTGTTGATAGCCTATATGTGTACTAACTTGACACATCATGTCAGAATACTGGTAAAGCATAGCTAAATTCGCGCGTACGCCCCCCCTTATGCGACGGCCAAACTCACTTACAGGTACAGTTATTGACACCCCCCGGCAGCAGATCATACCAGAATACTCCGAAAAAGGCATAATATCTGTACGTGTATTCTGAGGTACGAGAGCAAGGAACCTCAGGTACATACCATTCAACTTAACAAGTCAATAGGATTCTAAGCTTAAGATGGGAAAGGGGGCAAAGAAGACCTCTAGCCAAAGGCACTAACACCACTAACACGACCGACTTTTACAGTCTTGGGGAGAACACGCGAAAGCAGATGATCTACCTTTTGCTGCTTCTGTTCAGGCGGCCTAGCCAAAATGATTTATGGCTGGGGGGGGGGGGGNNGGGGGGGGGGGGGCGTGAGAGTGAGAAAGAAAGAGAGTGCTTGGACTTCTAGTTGCTTGACCAGGATTGAATGGGATGGCATAGGAAGGACGGATTAGACTGATCTGGGCGAGCTTGTTGCTGGCTCTAGGCTTCTGGCTTGTTTTTCTTCCTCTCTCTCTCGTTTCTGCTACGCCAAGCCAAGACGCCAGGACCATCCGCGCCTCTTGTCGGTTTCTTGCGTTCCCTCACTATGCAAAAATCTGTATAAAGATCATCCCGATCTCCCTCTTCTGACTCCTCTTCTCTTCCTTTTCCTCCTCACCCACACACGCTCGCTACTTCTATCACCCACGACTTTACAGTCCAGACATTCGTTATCAAACTTTATAATAATTCTTCCCAAAACCCCATATATTAATAATTTTCCAAAGTTTCCTTTCCCGGAACAACCCTCTTAATCAGTCAAAATGAAGTTCTCCGCTGCCCTCGTCGCCGTCGCCGCCTCCGCCGTCTCGGCCCAGACTGCCGCCTCCAACGTCTCCTACGTTACCGAGGTCCTGACTGCCTACACTACCTACTGCCCTGAGGCTACCGTCCTCACCTACGGCTCGCAGACCTACACCATCACAGAGGCTACCACCCTGACCATCTCTGACTGCCCTTGCACCGTCAGCAAGCCCGTCTACACATCGTCGTACGTTTCCTGCTCCACCTGGTATGCTTTTACTCCGATTTTTATTTTGTTTCGCAATGACTTGTTATATAACTAACACAACTACACAGCACTGGTGTTGCCAACTCTACCATCCCCTGGGCCACCGGAACTGGTCACGGCTCTGTCCCTGTCCCCTCCGCCTCTGGTTCCACCTACCAGCCCACCGGCTCTTACACTCCTACTCCTTCCACCGTCACTGCTGGCGCTGGCAAGGCCATGGCTGTCTCCGGTGCCGGTCTGGCCGGTGTCCTGGCTGTTGCCCTCGCTCTGTAAATCGCCCATCCCGAATTTCCGGCTCTAATTCCCCCATTCTTTCCATATGATACTGGGCAGGATGTCATGAGGAAACGTAGACCGACTGCAACTGGATAGCAAGATATTATGCAACCACCATAGTATGCGATCCTAACGACAATATCGACCTTGGCAACACCACATCTTTTATGCTTTTTTTTTTTGCATTAAAAGAGCTTTGGTCTTTTCCATGCTGCATTGTTTTGCTTTTCATTGCTCCCCAGTCGGGTTTCACTCATGGCCCTGCTTTGGTAACTTTGGACGTTTGGTCTACTTAGATCTGGTGTCAATTTGTGTGTGTGGAAGGGATTATTTCCTGGGTTGATTTTACAATAAATGCGAGTTGGTCATAGACAAAAGGCAGGCCACTCGGATTCTTAATAGACTTCGTTAAATGTGCGTTATTTGGAAACTTTGATATTTTGGGTACAACAAGACCAAATCATTCTTACGACATACTGTTTGTTTCTTGTTTTTGGGTTCTTGATGTGTTCGGATAATATGTTATTGGAATCAACGCCTAATGAATCATAATCAGGATATCTGGTTAGCATTTGAATGCTGCTATTAGCTAGTATAGAATATTAACAGTACCCTTACTCTTTCTTATATCTATCTTTTCTACTAACCAAAAACTGTAACGGTGTAATCTCATGAACTAAAAAATCAAGTGGAGCTAACTGGAATATTTGCATGTTAAAACGTGTTTTACTAGCATTTGGCGATGACAACGTATCTTCTCATGGCATTGCAAAGTTTTCCCAAAGTTTACATAACGATAAGAAGAGATGAAAATGTATATATTACAAAATGTAAGCATGATGTTATCTATCGAAGCTAGAAACGAAACAAGCAGTCGTCAAAGCATTTTCACCGTAGTCCCAATCACTCAACTCCCGTTAAATCGATGTTGTAGTGTGATGGGAGGTGACAGGGCAGACCAAATCGTGACCTCAATCGACCGGAACACGGAGGCAGAATAGGCGATGTATGCATTGATGAGGGTGGCACCAAAAAAGCTGCATACATATCGATGTTGTTTGACCAGAAGATTAATGCTTCCTAACTATGAGGGAAACCGTGTGATTTGTGTTCCTTGATGGTAGCGTCTAACTATGACGCTGAGATGGGGGGTGTATGGCGTCAGATGCTGCAGCAGAACTTTGGGTAGCAAAGTTGAGGCACTTCTCATCGAGTTGATCACCATAGACCAATATAAGAATACACTTGTGAGTGCAATACTCATCCAGTGCTGGTGGGGTCTTGGTCTCTACTTTAGATTCAGCTTTAAAGACAGGCGTACAGAGGTTCCAACAGGAAGTGAATAGCTCTATAATCATCACCATGTGAATCTTTTAACGGCTTCTCCCCTGATAACGCTGGTGACTTTGATAGGGCTTAGGTTGTCTGACTCAGATTCGATCTTGGGAATGTCCACAAGAGTTGCTATTCTGGCCTGCATGGAATCTTTTCCACGGAACCAAACTTGTTTCTATGCAAGTTTTCTCGTTTTTACGGTGATCAGATTGCTAAAAGCAGTATGGTGAAAGCCAAGGCAAGCAACCATACGACGCTGCTAATCTCTCTCAAGCCGGATTTGAGCAAGGCATTCTCCATATCTCCCAGGGCGGAATGATCCAAATGTGAATCTTAGCGAGTTATCCCAG
Organism: Davidsoniella virescens; assembly: GCA_001513805.1. Taxonomy (NCBI): domain Eukaryota; kingdom Fungi; phylum Ascomycota; class Sordariomycetes; order Microascales; family Ceratocystidaceae; genus Davidsoniella; species Davidsoniella virescens. The sequence continues at coordinate 12,591 of LJZU01000146.1, forward strand.
CACTATGCTGGGAATACCGGGAGAGCTAGGAGATGTTATGCCGACGCGGAAATCGGAACGTGAAGAAAGATAATAATATGGGCAGTCCCAAAGCACCCTATTGCTTTATCAAAGTACATTGATCAGTAATCATATATCACCATAGTATATCTTGACTCTTGACTTACCATCTGCTCTTCGTTCACCATCTTCTGTCTTTGGCTCGTTATCTGTATCAGAATTCAGAGCAGACAGATGTTTTTCACGCGAGAACTCTCCTGCGTAAGAAGACGGAGAGGAAAGTTTCCCTCTAAGCATAATCCTTGATTTTAAGGATCTGAATGCACTGCTTTGGAGATCCCAAATGTAGAGTCGAGGCAAGCCATATAATGTGGCTGTTATTCAACTTCTTCTGAAGGCACAATGTATAGTTAGAGAAAACCGTTATATCAAGTTACCAGATGCTAGGCTTAAGTAGAGGCCGTGAGTGATTTGACTTGGAGAAGGGGGAAGTGACTCAGAAATTTCAGGAGAGGTAAACAAGGCATAATATAGGAAATACGGAGGAGAGTTGATATCGGAAACCACGGTGTGAAAGGTCAAGACCTTTTGTTGTTGACGATGGTTAAAGGAAAAGGAGAGTAGGACGGTCTAACCTGAGAAAGCTGAATCACCGAAGAAAAGGAATGTCAAAACCGGAAGGCTGCTGGGAAGAGCAGGTCATCTGTCGACAGTCTGAAGAGAATATCTAGACTGGAAAAAGTAAGAGAGGAGCACACCGGTATTTAAAGACTGGAGGAGAAGAATGAACGTGAGAGTCGAAAACATTCTATAAGATTCTAAAGAGGTAGTTACATCAGACGAAACGGAAAGATAAGATAGATAGTCACATCAGACGAAACGGCAAGATAAGATATTTAGTTACACAAACAATCAGTCAATTCGACAAGTAAGCAGTCAACTCAAGATAAATTAAGTATTACAAATGCAATCCTGAACATTCCTAACAAGATAAAAGGAAAGCAAAGATGAAAGCGCTATAAGTCAAACCCTAACAGGGTTAATCACCAAAGGTGTTGGATGTATTTCTGTTCCTAAAGATTTGTTTGTACAATAATTTATCACCCTATAGCTTTATCGAAAATTTTTACTTTACTTTGTTTAGACATGTGATAGAAAGTGCTTTTCAATTATTAACTATATGCCTATATTATGATACATGTTTGGACCTGAAAGTAGTCAATTTGTGCAGATATAGTTATCACGTCCGCTTTGCTGTACAAGGGAACCCCAGGGGCTTTTGTAGATTTGTCACTTAATTCCAGAACCAGACATGTAGCATTATTGTTATCGCCATGGGAGGCTTTATGGCATAACCATAATAGCAAAAACTCCTGTTCTTCCGCTATATCAAGATCTACTGAACATTCGTGTAACTCGATTATGATGTCATGACAAAGACTATCCTTTGTGGCCGATTTTTCGTGGACGCTTATATGGCCTCTGTCATCTTTCTTCATGATGATTGGAAGAGCAAAACTTGTTAGTACTAGAGCGTTTCGAATCAGACCATGCTCGCTGGACAACATTTTGCTTGCGTGGCCACTTTGAAGGAGAGTTTCCATCCTTTTCTCTTCTTTGAGTATTTGGTCGTCAGATGAGATAGTGAATACCGGATCAGATATTGTCGATGAAATCTGTATTTCTCCCTGGTCGACATAATAAATGAGCGAGATGAATGTTGTAGAAGCTGACTGCTGGAAATTGGTATTTATCATCTGAGAGTTCAGCGTAAAGTTCTGAACATGGTGCGCCCAAGACCATGATGGGACTGTGCGATTTCTTTCGTGGCCAAAGTTTGCAGTAGCCATCAACATTCTTAACAAGTACTTTAAAGGAACGCCAGACACGAAAGGAATCTGCCATTTTCGTTCCAACATTGATGCGATACCTTGAAAGGCGTTGAGATAGTCCATAGGCCGAGATAGATTCCGAAGACTGTAATGATAGACCTGAATAAAGAACTCATCTAATATAGTGCATGGTTCTTGTTGGGCATCAGATAAGCCTTCTAGTTCCGTGAGAGCACGAACAAACCCATTTGCCGTGGATGGTTGGATATCGGTGTTGTCGAATTTAGCGTTTTGAATATAGAAAGAGATGACAGTAAGATAATTCGTGATATCTTTCTTGAAAAGTTCTGGGCTCCGAATATCGATAGTAGTGTTTGGGTAAACTTTGTGATGACTTCTGAATGGCGACTTGATGTATATACCCTCGATGTTCAACCAGACATGAGAAAAAGGGTGAAAGCCGCGAAAAGTCAAAAGTTTAGAGATTGTATCAACCTGACTCTTATCATAGAAGTCAGCCGATAAACAGGCCTTGGCAATGCTGACTAGTGAAGGTTGCCAATGGATATCATCTGAAGCCTTTTTGAAGGAAATCGAATCTGAGTTGGTATGCGGTTCGAAGTAGAAGAAATCGGGATGAATGCCATCCTTATCGGTCAATGATTCGATATATGCCTTTAGTTGAGGAACGTAGTTGTTTTCCATGTTATAGAGCCGCTTCGTGAATTCGGGCCTTCCAACATCACGCCACTCAATATATCTTTTCACGTAGAGGAGCGTTTGGATAAAAACAAGTTTTTGGTATGGATCAGACTTCTGGCTGAACGAGTGAACAAAATCGTCATCTTGATACAATATAAAGTGATCGTTCCGTCTGGGCGGTATCGGAATGAGAAGTTGATGTCGTAAGTCGATGGTTTCTATCAAAGGACGAAATTTCTTGATGATAGACTGTGTCTTTTTTATGACCCTATCGGAATTATCGAGTGAGGTTTCCGAATAATAATGACGCTTTAGTTCCCGGTGAACTTCTTCCAGATTCTCTATGGCTAGAATCATCTTGTTGATCTTCTGTAGTACTTCGATGATCTCATCACGAATATGATCAGGCAGCAGCGAGACGAAGGAGCCATGAGACATGGCGTTAGAAAGAGCGTTCTCAAGTTCAATGGAAATAGGAAGATGACCGAATGAAAAGTTCCATGAGCTCATGATATGAAAAAGACCATCTGACGTTTTAGGGTCTGGTGAACTTAGAAATCTATTAATGGCTTCGGCTCCAAAGTGCTCGTACCAGGACGTTCCTTGAATCTTCCTAAGAAAAGAGATAAGTCCATGGAATCTTTGGAAGACTTCGCTTTCTTCCACTATATATGAAAACCAAGACTTCAGTGCTTGGCCTTTGAGGGTGTAGTCTGTTGCTGGTATAAAGCCGAAATGGTGATACTGATCCAGAAGTGAACTGTCTGAACATGCGGTCTTTAGATAACAAGGCTGGTTCCGATCTTGTATCAAAGGCTCCAAATTCGAGCCACATTGGCAATAAAACTCGGCATATCGATCTGTGATAACAAGCTCCCGCCGAGAAAGTTTGTCTTCTTGAAATGTCCATCCACGTGTGTTCCAATGACTTTCGAGGTAGTCTTTCTTAGCTTGCCGGCGAAAAGAAAGATCCCAATGGGAGTAGATGCTAGACCTTTTTACGTAACTTGACTTGCGGTCGGTCTGATAGCCCGGTAGGTAATCGATGTCTTTTTGTCCTGGAGCACAAATCAAGGTGAGACTTGCAGCCTGATAGATTCTGTCCATGGCACAGATTTGGGCAGTTCTATCTTTCTGGGCATCTTCACTGGCATCTTGGAGAATGCAATATCGATCAATCCAGATAAAAGAGAAGCCAAGTCCTGCACAAAGTGTCATACACTCAGATAACAAATTAGGAACTTTGATGTTGTCCTTGAAGAATCCTCTCTTCTGAAACTCTGGAAAGGATTCCCATGTTAACTGTAGAATCTCCACGCCATCTCGTTTTGTTTCCCATACATAGCTCACGGCAACATACTTTGGGGAATCCTGGAGATTAGGCTTGACCAAACACATTTTGTGAATATCAATGAACCGAAATTCCGGAGGAAGATCACAAACATCTAAATCAACAAGTTAGTGAAATCCGTACTACACATACCAAGATAACACCCCAAGAGAGAAGATCACCTGTGATTTCATATGGTTCAAAATTATGTGTTCTCTTGTCACAATCTTCTATCCACCCTCTGATCATGGCATTTTCAAAACGTGGATAGATCGATGACACGCTTTCAATGTCGACGATTTGCCAGCCATGTTCATGCTTTTTGTACGTTGCAGTAAAGCTAATCCAAGTGTTTGTATTGTCTCCTCTGGGTCCTGCAAAGACTTCAGATCGCCACTTTACACTGTAGCTACTTGTCCGGTTCCAAGATATGTTGAGTAAATCAGTGATCTTTTGTGGCACTGGACTTACACCACAAAAAGTGTATCGAAGAACTTTATATCTTTGTACTTTGGCAATGCCGGGACTGAATATATCACAGGCAGCACATTTAGGATTGAAAGATATGTGATAATATATCTCGTTTCCGGATTTCCGTGCAAAGTAAAAGTTGATGTCCTCTTGACAATATCCCCAAACCCTAGGAAGAATAATCATTCCTAGTAGCAACTCGGAACACCTCCTACAGATTGTCTTTTCGGGCATCGTAGGAATCTTAGCTTGATCGTATCGAGGGATGAGTTATAGTAAAGTAGGTGAGTCTTGGTTAAGAGATAGATATGTATATACGAAGATAGCAAAACATTGAGAAGTAGGCCTGTGGGAGAAAATGAAGGCTTCACTTCAATCTGGGTTGGGTTCATGTAGAGGAAACTGGGATGATTCTTTGAATAGTGGGGTTGACGTAATATATATTCATTAGTATGCATCTACAAGCACTTGGGCAGCAATAATTGAAAACTCAGGCTCAATGCCTGATATCTGTTGACCAATTGTAACCTGCAGCAATTTGTTATCACACTTGTAAGCAGAAAGCAACCACCTTTTACTTTTCCGGTAGGACGACGATCCTTAGCTACTTATCATGTATATCCTATTCGTACAAGAGAATGTTGTTTATAGTAATGACCACAATGTCGTACTCTTGACATAAATCTATAAACTATAGGCATAGACATGCCCTGACGCTTGTTCTAGATTGACTCCCATCATACTAGGTCATAATTTTTGCTTTTCGGAGCGTATGTAAAAGTCATGAATATTAAGATAGATCTATTGATGTTATTGTTCTACATCTTAGCACCAGTCACTTTGGAACCTACGCCGTTCTTGCCGTTCTTTGAATTGCTATGAGGTACCAGTGGGTAGACGTTAAAGAGTAATATATACATATACTTCCGCTTTACGAAAGGTTTCTGGGTGGTGGCCGAGGGCCGGGCACGTTTTCTCCACTCTACCATCATATGGACGACTGGCAGTAATTTGGTGGCGGCTATTTGTTGCTGAATGAATGCCCTCTTGGTCTTACATACACAGTGAAGAGTGAGGGAAAGGATGTCAGGGGAGAAGAGCCTGTGAGCTGTATAGAACGGAGGCCGAAAGCCCCCTGGACATACGTCAGCACGCGTGATCTTGACTGTGGCCAGTCATGGATGTGAAAATATGTCAAAATTCGCGAGATGGCCAATAGAGATTCACTCCCCATCCATATGGGACGTCCAGAGTTCCCAGATTATAACTACATCGACGCGTCCTATGGAGGCTACCAGCGACAACTGATCGTCCCACGATTTCCCGGAGCACACGTAGAAGGGGTGTAGCAGCTCCGTGATAGTTGTCGTCTATTAATGAGACACGGGAGCTTAGTCGGGATCTATTACCATTTCAGCGAGAAGAGCGAAAGAGTTCGGGGGAACTCGCGGGTGCAGCGGGGGGGCTCTTGGTGAGCTTGAGAGGGCCGCTCAACCCATCAAAATGCCGGAAGCAGCGTTTCCGGGCTCCTAGGCCTCCTTGTGCTTCTTGCAAAGTTCTTAGAGCTTGGTGGCGTCTGGATGAACGATGACGCCTTTGGAGCAAGTTGATTTCGCTCGGCACTTGCGGTGATTGGCTTCATGTGAGCCGCCACACCCATCTTTATAGGCTGGTTGTGGTGATACCCTTCACTAACCTTCACCCTCATGTACTTTTATTTAAACACTAAACCATGTACAGTATTACATTAGGCACTAATGCGATGTTTCTATCATTGACTAACCAATCTTTCTCATATGCCACGTTATTATGCAAACAGATGATTCGTACTTGAACTAATTTTGCTTTCATTTATATATATGCTATTAGATATCTCAAACGATGGTTTTATAAGGTTTAACTAAATGAGAAATGTTTGGGTTGTTGCAGGTTGGTACCAATACATGAATATGAATCTTCCCGAAAATGAATTTCACAACTGAGTAACTTTGAATTTCTTGAAAGCTCAACGTGACTAAGAAGCTTCTGATCCGAGAGCTGAACGATATCGACTCGAAAACGAACAACTCCGACGCCGTGCTGGCAATACAGCCTTTGTAAATTCTGCTTACAATAGCTTTGGCCTCAACTACAAAACATTGAGAATAGAAAGTCAATCAGTACTACCCACAACTGGTGGACCTACCTCAGTTACCAATCGATCATATCCTTTTCAGGCCTTGGTCTGACAGCTCAAGCCTCCATGGAATAAAAATGAGCGTCTATCAAATACACAAAAACTACTATTCATTGTAGAGTACAAGGCACCTCATAAGCTCCCTTTTGCCCGGCTTCGAGAAGCTCTGGACCAGCTTTCTACTTCAGATACAGCCTTATCTTATGATAGTATCAAAGGGGGTGCCTGAACTCCTTTGAATAAACCTAGAGAGTTGAGGGATAGTCGTCACTTTGTTGCTTGTGCTGTAACACAGATATATCATCATATGCTCAACTCTGGCATCCTTTATGGATATATCACTGAAGAATCTTTTAATTTCTTGCACATTAGCAAGAAGACACCTAGGTACCGTCCATTACTATCTTTCTATCCCCAATGAAAATATCACTAGTATCCCATTTCTTGATCGAGAAGCTAGCCCCATGGATATGGACACAATTGTGGCACAGATTGGAAGTATCAAGCAGACAATTGCTCATATTTTCACATTGATGCTTTTTTCACTTGAACAGCCTGAACTCTGTGTGAGGGAGATCTAGGACATGAGGTCTCGAGTTCACTCTCTACCATATCTCTATGAAGATGATGCATCAGACCGAGTTGACTCAAGCTAAAGCTTGGGTATCCATATAGCTGCCACTGGAGATAGTGGTGATGGTGACAGTGGCGCGGGGAGTGGTAGTAGTAGTCTGGCAATTCGACCTCATGTACATACTGCTTGTCCTCCCCTTTCTAATTACTGTACACAACAATGTCTCTACGGCTTAGTCCATGGCCTAAACCTTGACTGAACCTACCCAAATTACCCAATCCACCTGAAAGCATCAGGGGGTACTCAAGGCCGGCCAATGTCATAACTTGAAATTCTCTCAGTTTTTGAATGCAATCAAGATTCGAATGGATGACAATCTTGACATTGGCTGTGAAGATCTGAAAAAGCATGGTGCTGTTGGGTCCTTGGCCAAACTCACTCACTATATACCCATTTGGCTATACATTTGTTGGAAAAGGCTTTGAGAGTGAAGATTTGTGGCTGCTTCTAAAAAAGCTTCTTGCCTAATTCAAAACTCAGGATGCTCCAAGGAACTGCCATTCCTGTTTGTCTTGGAACTGTCATGCTGAAGATGGGAATTCCTCTGAGGCTCTATGATCATAAGGATGTTCTTTTACTTTCCTATGCTGGCAAGTCTCTCAAAAAACTGTTGGAGGAAGGCCACAATTATATTGACGATATGGCTGCTCAAATGGCAGAATATGATGTTGAGCATGGGGATCTTGCAGAGAGAAATATTCTACAAGATCCTAGTTCAGGGAAGCTGATGATCATTGATTTTGATTTGACTAAGATTATAGATCGGCCAGCCATCAAGAAAGAGACCATTTGGTAGTATTGATTCCGAGCCGTATCAGTGTGATGGAGTGTAGTTATATCCTTGAGGTTTTTTTAATTTAAATTTATTTAAAAAAAAATTCCTAAATAATACGTATCTTGCTAGGTTTGTCAATGGATATAACTTTCTTTCTAGCTTGATATTAAAAAAAATCATTATACAATCAGGGTTTTGAAAGGGTGTACAGTATTAAGTAAAAGTTACCATATTTGTATAGGGTTACAAGTAATCTCAATAGTCTGTCTTCCTCCATTATAGCATTACCCGACTGTTAATGGGGATAGTTCAGAAGATAGAGAACAACAAAAAGATTGACTACATTGTCTATTCGGATTTATATCTCAACCTCTTATACGTAAGGTCCTATACCTGGCTTGCTTGCTATGCTTGGCTTTGACATGCTGTAACAGCTTCATTAAGCGCGCAGTCAGCGATTGGCTGGGATGAACCCAAACGCCTTGTCTCACGACATAACAGGAACGCCAATCGGTAAAATGTGGCTTTTTACTCTCCAGAGTGTTTTATAATTTTTGCTTCTCTTCATCGTTCGTACTGAGATTCTGAGATTCTGATAGTTGGCGGCTAACAGAAAGAAAAAAAGAAATCGGTTGAAAGAAGAGCTGGCTGTGCAAAGAAGAACTGCGTTAGGCCAGGTCTGGATTTCGGCTTCTTTGTTCTCGTTTTTTGGTCTCTTTAGATCTAGATCGACAGGCTGCCAGGCCCTGTCATTGTTGATATCAAGCTTCGACAGAGGAATAAGAAAGTTTATATTCCTTGTCCTTGGTCTAATTATATATAGTTGTACATTGATCGCTAGTACAAAAGTGAAGGGAAGTCAGGCGCCAGTACGACGTATGGGATTTCTTGACCTTGCTTGTATTACTAATAATACATATAATCGACTTACGAGAATATGGCACGACTGAAAAACAAAAACAGACGGATAATGGACCTGACTGGGTTGATTGATAGGGCTTCAAGACTTGGGAAGAAACCATAATGAATAGCGGTTTTAAATTTTTTTTTTTCATTGAGTGAGGCTCTGTAAACTCTGGTATATAACTTGAGACGATGGCCACGTTCTGAGGAGAATTATGTGTTTCTTTTGATCTCTTTCTTTTGGCTCGTCTGTTTCTCTTTATCGTGATAATTTTTCCTCATAGCATCAAGAGGATACACTCCTCGATATTTCCTTTGTTTCTGATTCTTCATTCTTCATTCTTCATTCTTCATTCTTTGTCTTAATTTATCTTTCCTCTTTATTTCATTCTCTTTTGTTTCTTTCTTCTATTATATTACACGCTCAAAGCTCTTGAATTATATAAAAAGCTAGATCTGGTCTTCACCATAACTAAGCAGCCCTGATTTCTACTTTAGCACATTCTTTGAAGCCTCAGTTTCCTTTTTGAAATTCCCTTTCAGTGCTGGCCGCTCTTTATCTTGTTTTTCGTTTACTCACATTTCGTTATCAAAAAGCCGGACTTTCCTATTCTTTCTAGATTGTTTCTCTATTTTCTGATCTCAAGAATTATCTTTTTGCTTTCCTTTCGCTAACAGAACCTCGAACAACTATCATTTTGCTTGCCGTGTCTTTCTTCATTCGTTTTCTACAATCACGTCTTCAGATGGTTTCTACTCGCTCTCTCTTCACTTCGGTGGCTTTACTTGCTTCTTCTGCAATTGCCGGCCCGCTGCCTCGCCCTGGCTAGTAAGTAACATACTGTATGATAGTGTGGCATAAATATAGATTTGCTAACCATGGTACTACCATGTCTAGTTCGATTGAACACCGAGACCGTGTTTCCATCTTCAAGAGATTCGCTAATTCTACTGAGTCTGTCGTCTCGTCGACTGCAGTTCGAACGCCAATTGCGACTTCGATTTCGAGACAAAGCCATTCGGAGAACTTCTCGAGCTTTTTCAACGATGGCACGCCTAGCCCTGTTATCGTGACACTGGCTGCTACTTCTTCCAATGCCGTGAACTCGGATTCAGCAACTTCGTCTCTAGGGTTTGTAGAAGTAACTGTTTTGCCCGACGAGCCTCTGGCATCGACATCGACTTCGTTGGTAACTTCTTCTTCTGCCGCAGTATCAGAACCGGTAACAACGGCTAGTTCTACTACTATTGGATCGACAACTGTTATTTCTCCTTCTTCTGTTTCCTCTTCTGCTTCTTCGGTTACTTCTTCGACTAGTATACCCACAACTTCTTCTTCTCGTCTAGCGTCCTCTAGCTTCAAGTATTCGGCCATACCAACCAACTCGACTACATACTATGCCGTTCCTCTGCCAACATCAACGTATGGATCTTTGGTTTCTGTGACATCTTCTTTGACGTCAGTCCCAGTGTCTCAAGTCACTTCTTCTTCGCCTACGGGATTCAACAGCACTTCCTCGCTGTTCTCTGTGACATCTTCTACGGCTGCTATCACAACAAATGCTTCTTCGATCGAGACTACCATCGGTACAACTTCGACTGCTGTGTCTGTGCCAACTTATGGAGCTGGAAACTCATCATCAGCAGTCGCAAGTTTCCCTATGCCTACCTACCCTGATACCACGAGCACATCGCTGAGTAGTACATCGTCTTCGGCTGTAGTGGAATCTTCTGCTACATCATCGTCAAGCTTCGTGACTTCTACATCGGTGGCTGCTTCAATTCCGGTAGCAACAATTTCTTCTGTGATAACTTCATCTTCAGTCGCATCTTCACCATCATCTTCTTCTGTGGTGACCTCGTCTTTGGTTACTTCTTCTCTCATCATCTCAGCCTCGTCTTCACCGACCACGATAGCCCCTAACACAGTCATAACCATCACGGTTCCTATCGGTGCTACGATCACAATCCCCGGGGCCTCTTCTACACCACCTGCTGTGTCTCCAGCAACCTCTAGTACCATAGCCAGCTCCTCTCAAGGCATTCAAAGTTCTCAAAGTTATCAAGATGTGCCTACTGCTATAACCTCAGCCGCACCGACAACCGGCACCGTTTCACCGACCGTGTACGCCTCGAACCTTGCGCGCGCGAAGAACTACAACACGCTTTTCGCCGAGCTGACCTCCGCATCTACCTGTACCGGTAGTTCCGTGGCATGTATCAGTGGTTCTATCGCACGCTGTGATAGCACCTCTGGAAGATATTCGCTGATAGCCTGTGGCTCTGGAACTAGCTGCTACGTTCTGCCATTGAACACTATCGATGGCGTGCAAATGGACTGTTACTCAGCGGCATATGCAGAGTCTATGTTAGGCTCTTCGGCTGACGGAGGTGGCTCTGATCCGTCGACATCGACGGCTACTAGCTCGCCGGTAGCCACAGCTACTGCTATTGTTGATACAGAAGGCGAGTATGAAACTGTGACGGTGACGCCTACCAGCACGTACATGGTGACTGTTGCGCCACCTTCTCCTTCTACTGCTGGAGGGATATCCGAGGCTGAGTACGAGACCGTCACTATAACGCCTACAAACACCAGATATGTCACCATAACTGAGACAGCCAACGTTGCTTCAGCACAGGATTATGCGGCTGCTTTAGAAGCCAAGATCACATCAGTACCTCAAGCTGGCCATACTGTAACCGAAGACACTCTTGTTTGGGTTACGTCCACTATTATTGTTTAAGTTTTGCTGTTTTTTCAACTTCTATAATCTCAAGTGTCATCTTCATTGCTTTTCTTTTGTTCGATTATCCGCTTAGCATGTTTCGATGCTTATCCTACTAATGACTAGGTCACCTCTGTGTGAATTCCTATTGAAATATACCAAAATATTACCCCTTTTATCATTCACTTATTTATTACGATCTTACGTCTACCTACTGTTATCTCGTAGTAATACGATGGCAGGCCTGTAGGGCTATAGGGTTAGCCACCTGATGTTTTCAGTAGCGGTAAAAGCTTCTTCTATATAGACCGAAAGGCTACTGGCTGTCGGCACGGTCGGCGGTGCCGGAATACACATCTTCACCGTATAGAGACAGAATTAGAGCGAGAAAGAGAAGAAGACAGTATGAAAGGTCATATAATATACTACACAAGATACAGTAGAAGATGATAAGGTAGAGCAAGGTAAAACAGCACTTAATGAACAGAACAGAATGAACAAAACATCCTTGAGGACCTTTGTGAAACCTTTTTCTAACATAATCCCTGGCCTTGATATTATCAGTTCATGACATTAACTCACGACCTCCAACACAATTAAAAAAAACATCAACCTGTGTATTGATATCAAGCAGAGGAGCAAACTTGGTTTTCAACTTCAGTCAAGTCCTATCTGGGATACTAAGTATTATGTCTGCTTCGTTGGGACCAGCACCTCTGAGGTCCTTGTGTCTTGATAGTGTGACCAGGACTTCGCCTTGGGCATTTGAGGGCTTCCTAGCATAGCTAAAGCAAAGAGTTGTTAGATACAAGAAGATTCAATTAGTATAGCTATACAATTATAACATAGATATAGATTCAACCAAGCGGCTTGTATTCATTAGTGATTTGATCATTCGTTTTCACTGGATTCATAAGATGAACTTGCTTTACTTTTAGTGTTCGGTATCACATAGTTAGTTACTAGATTTACGTTGAGCTATTGTTCAACTTTTTTTTGGCTTTGTACTACTACGTAGATATAACTAATTCGTAAATATTTATAGATAGTTTGGTTTCTCCCACCATTCCTCAAACTCTCGCTCCCCGTTCGGTCGTGACATGCCGTGTAGATATACCAGTATATCTGGATGTTGCTTCAACCGATCCAAGAAATTACACAACAGGTTCGCATGGCCCAGCATATCTGCTTCTCGGTATAACTTGACCTGCTCATCATCCGGCCACTCGAAACCACAGTCTTCACGGTCAACCCGCTCGTCTATTAGTTTGCGTAATACCCGTAACTCCTTCTCTGGTCGGAAATCTTCTGCGAAGAGTCGGTAGGCGCATAGGGCACTGTGAATACTGTTACGCTCACGCTGACTCCAAGTCTCGCTAGTCGTGAATTCACCTTCCGTCCATTCCGTGGCAATCCACATCACGAGACGTGACATGCCGTCAAAGTTTCCTGTGAACGCCCAGGCGCGCATTAGTCGGTGCACGGCGTCACTAGGAACGGTATATATCCCATCGACTGTGGCCTCGGCAACATCTGTGGTGGAGGGTGTTGAGTTTCCAAATATATCGATGTTGGATGTCCGAAGCTTATTGCCCCTGGGCTTGGACGGTTTCCAGGTTGGATCTATAGTGCCGTTATTTCTGATGCGATTGAAAAAACAGCCCGCAAACCGGCGCAGAAGCCATACCATGTCTCTGTGTCGCGCATCTTGGCGCAGTTCGAGCAGTATTGACTTAAGCTCTTTATATTGGTAGGCTGAAGGAATGTTGATATGCGCTGGGGGTTTATCGTCCATAGAGAAGATTGACATGACATCTGGTAGTGGTAGGTCAAGTGAAAGGTCGCTGAACCGATCGATTTTGGGAATCATGTATGCCTCTATAATCGAGAATAGATTGACCGCATTATCAGTATCGCGGCCATAGTTGTCAACTAAGTGGAAAAAGCCGCGGAAAAACAGTGGTACCAGCTTCGCCATGTTCACATCTTCCGTGATGTTGGGGTGAAGGCGTGGTGTTGGAGATTTGGACATGACAGCGATAAGATCACGCCAAACTGAAACACCTTCGGGGTGTCGACCAGGAAATCTTGCCCACGCAATCCAGACAGCCTTTTGTAAGCGATAGAATGTTGCTGGGTGGTATGTGTAGATATCGATGTTGTTCCTGGTATGCTTCTTGCATAATAATCGAATATATCCCGTGACAATTCGCCGTGGGACCGTGTGTAGTACAGGAATCAGCTCAGGCTTCATGGGGCCATACATACTATCACATTGTTCTTCCGTAAGGAAGCTTTGGTCCATTAAACGACATGCATCAGCCACACTAGCAGCTTCCTGAATCAGGAAGCCCAACAACGTGTCCGTCATCTCGATATTATCAGCCTTCATCTGCTCGTATAGGTTCTCAATAGACGGCGGTGTTCGTCTTGCTCGCTCAAACTCTGTCAGGTTTGGCGTGAATATCGGAATGGTCTCTCGTCCACCGCCTATCTTGTAGTTCTCGGTCGTAGCTTCTCTCGCGGCTAGCTTACGGAACATATCTTCGTAAACTCGAGCAGTAGGCTTCGTGACGCCAGGCATTCCAGGGTTGTTGAAGATTTGCCATGCCTCGGTGGCATTTCGAGTAGCGCGAATCTTGGCGGCCCAAACGTTTTCAGACCGAATAGCTTCAATGTTTTGCTTAACAAGGTTTCCGATAGTTGCTCGTTGGCGTACCGTCGGTGTCATATCTGGGGCAAGACCTCCCAGCGTGTCGATGGTAAGATCAAGGTTGTCCTTCTGGAATCCAGCTTCTGATGCCATGATGCCAAGCTTGACTACTCGGCTGAGGGCATCTGCGGGATCTTGCTGTTCTTCGATGCCGTCTCGTGGTACTGGATACGGCGGCCATGATGCTTGTAAGCGCTCAGTAACTGCCAACTCTTGAGTAGTATGCTCGTTGGCTAGAAGAACTACTTTTGCCGCTACGTAGCTCTTACGATCCAGCATAAAAGCTTTTGGTTGACGATCTGAGTAGGCGAGTAGAATTCGAAAGCTCTCCCAGTTAAATACAGAATTTCTAATACCTCTGGTTTCAGATAAGTGACCAAATGATTGCAGGGTGCAGTTGAGCATGGCACTCTGGGCTGCGTAGAGCTTATCTTTATCTTCGATAAGAAGAGGGAAGGTGTTCTCCATAATATCAACAAACATCTTTGCACAGATTGGCATAAGCGAAGGCCAAACCCTACGACACTGAAAGACAATATTGCGGATTAATGTGGCGGCGTTTGACAGATAAACCTCTATAGAGTGTATATTAGAATCGGGGGGGAATTTGACAAAGGACAATTCCACCATTTTTATGAGGCCAAACAATGACTGTCGTCGAACAATGTTGTCGTTTGTTTGGCGGAGAAGTGCATATATTACAAAAAAGGGCTGTGGCCTCTTTGTGCCCACTAGACGAGTCACACACTCATCATCTGTGTTGCCGCTCAGAATCCACGCCCATTCCTTGATATCATCGAAGTTATAGCTATCACGCCTCAAAGACTCGTTGATATCCTGATAACTAGATAATCCCGGAAGGTTTGGCTCTAGAAACAAAGAACGGAGTATCTCAACCGCAACTGCTTGCTCGTAGTGCTTGATAGGCATGCTTGCAATATACTGCGTCACTCGGTTGGACTCCGGGTAGTCGAATTTACGCCGGAAAAACTTCATATACTGAAGCGAGTTTTGGGGCTTGAGGGTGCCGCTGTCCTCCAACCAGTTATCAGGCTTCTCTGAAAAGAAAAAAGCATCAGGTTGAGCCATGCGCTTGTGCTTAATTTCTGCGCCATCAGTTTTAAGCTCTTCCTCTTCAGTCAGCGGAAGCTTCGTGATATCCGCGGGAAACGCCTCGTCGACAAGCTGCAAACCGTCTTCCAAAGTCCATTTTTTGCTATAATCGAACTTTTCCGGGTCTGTCACCTTGTATCTCTTTTCGTACGGCCGATGTTCCTGTAGACCTGAGATATAACGACTTCTGAGAGCATGTTGGATAGTGTCCCAAACATCAGTCTCCGCCTGCAGCAGAGGGTCGTTGGGCTCTAGAAGATCCACAACGTGCTTAACCCTGCGTGCCGGTGGCACAAGTTGATTATGATTGAAATAGGGGCTAGTTTGGTGGATTGGTAGAGATGCGGGGTCCCCAGATATTCTCGTAGCGGCATTCCCACTAGACAAGGTTATAGTGTTCGAGGTTATAGTGTTCGAGGTATTATCAGTAAGAGGTGTCAGCGAAGCATAGAATCGATGCTGTGAACGGCGAGATAGAAACTGAACAAGATGTTAGCAGCTGCAACATGACGTTTCTGTCGCTTTCTTGACTTTGTAAGTACCTGGATCGTTGGCCGGTATTCAAGGACGCCAGGTCGTTGACAGAAGCTGGAGCTACCAGCTTTAAGCAATTGGCGCAGCATAAGCGCACATCTTCCAGCCAAAGTTGCTGCAAGGGAGGAAGCAAAATGATCACCAGATCAGACTGATAATAAAAAAAAGGACCTGCTTCTTTGCTGATGCAAAAATTCACCCAAAAATAAAAGTCACGGGCAAAGTGTCAATTGCAGACTCCAAGCCAGACAGGAAAAAAGAGCGCATGAGGTTTGAAGGGCCAAAAAAGCTCTCTGATTTAGAGCTCCGTTGCGAAGGTTGTTGTTCGTCGCTAGAAACTTACAATTAGCGGACCCTGGAGACGCTAAATCGTGCGCTAAGTAATCCAAAGACCCTCTATGGCTCTTGTTCTTCTGCATCACGTGTCGATAAGATAATAGACACAATGGAATCCCCACTAAGCCTAACGAACCTTCTACTGCTATTTTTCTGTGCTTAACAGTGGCAACGTCCTTTGTTGCTTAAGCTTGGCTAAACCCACGGCTTACATCAAGTGTGATTGTGATTCTGACTTGCTCGGTTTGTTACATCTACTCTATGGTACCTAGCCTATCTTTGTTATATTTCGATTTAATCCCAATCCGTTCTCTCTCTCGGTCTCCAAGTAATGGAGTCCTGTTTGTGTTTTAAGAACCTCTGGCACGATACCACAGCAACTTGAGCTTCCATATACCCTTCTCTCGCTATCTAACTATATCATCCACTGTCAGCACTCATGAAGTTATTCGTTACCATCATAGCTGAACCCTGATAAATATTGCTTCTCGCTTAAGCCGCCGCAACCAAGTGCCACTATCTTCGGGGCGGTCCTTTCGGCATTGCTATCCTAAAGTCACTCACTTACAGATCAATTAAGCTTTATCGTTGTATGTATGGTATATGCACCATGTTATTCACTACATATACTCGGTTACTTGCAGCCCGGTCTCTTGGACGGGCATCCGCCATAGTTCGGCCCGTACGCCCATTCTCTCATGCTGTTCCCCGACTCAGTCAGTCTTCCAAGTCCTCTTATAATGACGACACGGAAGACATCACCACCGCCCCATCCAAGCGTAATCCTGCCGTTGGTCCCAAACTCGCTGCTCTCCGGCGTGCCGGTGTCCAAACTGGTGCCAAGGCATCTACATCCTCGTCATCTTCACCTGTCCCCTCTCCTTCTTCTACGACTTATCCTTCTACTCGTCGCTCCAGTGCTAGTCGAGGAGAATATGAACGCACTCCCACAAAGCTAATCACTGCTATATGCGTGGGTGAGAGCTTTACCATGCCAGCAGCCTTACGCGTACTTAAGAAGAACCAAGGCTTCTCGCTAGATCCTCACGCCACTGGTCTTTCACCTAGTGAAGTCATCCACGCCCAATCTCCTGATGGGGACGTTTTTGTATTCCGCTCCGGCACCATCGTCACTTGGGGCGTAGATCTAAAGCCCGTAACGACAGCCCTTCTCAAGGTGGCAATTGGCACACATCCCGTATCTGAACGCGAAGTTGAGGACTTAGACTACGTTGAGGATCCAAGCAAGGATAAGAGCTGGTTGAAAGGGGACTTGATCACACTCGGTACAAAGGCACCAGCTGAGACATCTGGAGCAACATCCGTCGATGCGGTGTTAGCTCACAACATCACCCTAGCTAAAGTCGCATTCTCTTCAGCCCTAGCTCGTAGCACACGTCTTGCCGTACTTGAAAACAAGATGGGCAAATACGGCGAGAGTACCAATGACTTTACCAATCTACCACTCGATAGTCCTAGCCGACTTCGTTCTAGTCGTCGCATGATTCTACAGTTATCCAAAGATCTTTTAATCCTACGAGCGCGCTTAAATCATCATTCCGAGTTGACAGACCCTATTCCAGATCTATTTTGGGACAGCCGTGCCGAGCTAGGCCTAGAGAGATGCTTTGAGCAAGTCAGCGAAGCGCTAGATATCAACGTCCGCATCGGAATCCTGAACCAGAGATTAGATTATGCCCAAGAGATTGTTGGCACTATACGCACTATGGGCACCGAACAAGAAAGTACGAGGTTGGAATGGATCATCATCTTACTAATCACGGTGGAAGTCATTTTCGAGACCCGGCGAATCATCTCTGAAGTCCGGGAGGAAAGTAGACAAAAGATTGAACGGTTAGCAAAGGCTCAAGGTATCCCCATTGATCCGGTTTCCGGACTGCCTATAAAGCCTGTAGATGAAAAGCCTGTACCGGTAGTAGAGAAGCCATTAAAGGAAGAAGCACCGAAGAAGGCTTAAGATGGCGGCAATGTAAAAGAAAAAAACTCTCATGTATTCCTAGATCTCCTAATACCATGCACTATAATAAAAGCTGAATTCCGAATTAAGGAGATTTGAACATCTCACCAAAGAGGGATATTTTTTTAATTCACTTGTATCTAGGTGGAAATGGAGCTGTATTAGCTGTGTAGCACCTCGGTATCCTACGATACACAGCCCTCAACTAATACTAGTATACAATGTAAGGTGAAGGACAACCTACTTCTCAACAGTAACAGGTCACCGAGATACAGAACATTTGTTATGGTTTCGTTATGTGCTATTCCTGTGCATTTCAACCTCTAATCCTTTCCGGGAAAAACCACCTCATCGGTCACCTGTCTCAAAACCTGGGATCATTTTGTAGCCCTCGTATGTTAAATCCTCTTAGAACAGTATGGTTACTACTACCTGACATCTACCTTCTGCAGAACTTCATGAGTGGAGAGGCTCACCAAAAACGTTATGTATAGTTCACAATTTCACATGCTGTCGTATATTGTCATGATATTATGATAGATATGTGTATGACTAGAGTTGTAATGCTCTTTGATTGTCTTCCAAATACATCATACAAAGGTTTCAATGAGATAGTATGAAGAGGGATTGAGGAATCTTACTTCAAACATCAAGATCTAATCAAATCCATATACTATGTATGACCAAGATATCAAGGAATTCTCAACAAGAAAAAAAAAACTTTAGAAGAAATATAGATAAGTTGATACTGAAAATAATAATAAAACTATTTAATCGAAGAACCCCCTTTCAAAAGAAACCACAAATTGTCCTTATCCGACTCATTCAATAATAATAATAAGAAATAAAAAATAAAAAATAAAAAAATGCCGAAGAAGGGGGGGCGCCTTGATGAAAAACCAAAAGAATTTGTGAGTAGAAAAAAAAAAAGGTTCACAGTTTAGAATACCAATGCCGAAAAAAAAAAGAAGAAACCAAGTTCGAAAAGAAAAAAGAAACTGAGCAAGAAAAAAAAAAGAGAAGCAAGATAAGAAGAGACAACTTTCCCCTTCTCCAATAATAAGAAAAAAAAGAAGCCTTGCCGTGATTCTCTTCTCCTTAGCATTCCGTAGTTATTCTTCCTCAGTAGCTAAAAAAAAAAAAAAAGACAACCCTCTTACAAAAGAGCTTTATAGCTTTTTTTCTTCAGGAAGAAACGAAGAGGCGAAAGAACAAGAATAAGCTAACGATAACAAAAGAAGAAAAAGGAAACAAAAAAAAGACATAGCTGCAATTTCTTCAATGAATCCTTCTTTTTGACTGAGAATCCAAGACAAGGAAAGAAAAGAAGGCAGAAGAGAAAAAAAAGACTCTATATAGAGCTTAAGAAGTATAGAGCATCCTAGGACGACCTTGCCCTTTCCCTCATTATTTCCATATGTTCAAAGAAACTTAATCGTCCTTTTTTGTGTGAAATCGCATATGACAACTATACAGAATAACCACCTCCCCACAACCTCTTTCTTTCATCTTTCCTTTTTTTTTGCACCAGCAAGGAAACATGAATCTCGTAGATAGTCGTATATCATGTCCTCTCTTATCCACGAGACAAACAACACACACACACAAACCAAAATATGTGAACTATGATCAAGGCTTAGGACCTGACGGCGCGTTATGTCCTGGGATGACCGGTACTGGCACTGGAGTGACCTTGTGCGGTATTACCGGCGTGTTTCCATTCATCATCGGACGTCCACTGCTAGCAGATCCTGTGCGCGAGATGTGATGTTGCGGCGTTCCCATGTTGACCTTCATTGGCTGATGCATCATCTGCTGCATGGGCATGCCACCAAGCTGCTGCGGATTTGGCGATGGAGAGTGCGACATGTGCATTTTAGCCTGCTCATATCCACGCTGCTCGGGAGGTGCATTGTGGTAGTTCATGACCATGTTCCCGTTAGGACCCTGGCTGCTCACTGTGCTGTTGGGCGTACCGGGAGCTGGGCCCGGTGATAGTGATGGCATAGGGCGCTGCTGATGTTGAGGTGGCTGTTGAGGATGTGGCACCTGTTGCTGCTGCGGCTGTTGCATTATATACCCACGTTGCAGCTGAGGAGACCCAGGTTGCATGTTGGGAGTGCCTGGCGCGAAACGCTGTTGTGGCGGCCCTTGCTGAAGCTGGTACTGATTGGGAGCATATTGCGGCGGGTGTTGAGCATGTTGCTGAGGATGCTGTTGGGAGTGCGGTGGAGCATGCTGTTGGGCATGTTGCTGAGGATTCTGCTGAGGGAATTGCTGGTGCTGCTGCGGAAGTTGCTGCGGAAGTTGCTGCGGATGCTGTTGATGCTGCGGGTGCGGAGGATGTTGTGGGTGTGGAGGGTGTTGTTGTGGTGATACCGTCCGCGACAGGACTACCCCATTGGGATAGTATTGTTGCTGCTGCTGCGGTGAAGGTATTTGCTGTTGTTGGAACCCAGGCTGTGGGAGTGAGGGCTGACGAAAGCGCGCATTAGGGCTTCCGGCCCCTGTATATCCTGTAGGCTGTCGTGGTGGTCTAACAGCATTGTTAAACTGCGACATGGATTGATGGCCATACGGTGTTTGCGTCTTGGCTAGTTGACTGGCATATGTCGGGTATTGTACAGGCTGCGCTTGTTGTCTGTATGGCTGCTGTTGTGGCGGTAGCGATTGCTGCTGGGGAGCAGGTGACATTGTAGCTCCCCGATGCTGCGGGCCAGGAGATGCCATGTGCGGAACTGATCCCTGTCTAGGAACTGGTACAGGGGTTTGTTGGCCCATTGGCCGACTGCTATAATACTGGGACTGAGGGCCAGAAACAGAGTTGCGGGGTGTCGCATATGACTGAGGCGCATATTGACTAGGGAATCCAACACTCGATCTTTGGCTCGATGGCCTTGATGGTGTTGAATGGTTTATCGCAGCCTGTTGTTGAGCAGCAGCGGCGGCAGCGGCAGCGGCGGCAGCTTGTTGTTGCTGTTGCTGTTGCTGTTGTTGCTGTTGCTGTTGCTGTTGCTGTTGCTGTTGCTGTTGCTGCATTGCCTGAGCTTGAACCTGTCGCTGTCTGATACCAATTTCGTCATCTTCCATAGTGCCACGAACATTTTCGGCGGGAACTTGAATTTTGGTGCTGATAAGCAGATCTTCAAGCTGGTCACCATTAAGCTTTGCAACGGCGAATGGAGGAAGCATGCTGATGATAAGCGACAATTGAGCTTTTAGGGCCTCATATGTAATAACCTCATCTTCAGTGGGTGGAGCAAGGTCGATATGGGCAAAGGCATCATGCGCTTGGGCTTCAGATGGGTTGATTGGTGCAGTAGAGTTACGCAATCTCTGGTGGGAAGCAAGAGTAACGATAAGATCTGAAACCTCTTCCAACAACTCTTCAACGTCCATGTCCTTAAGATCCTTATGTTTTGATGTTAAAATGTTGTCGAGCGAAGGATCAACCATAGTCTCATCCCATGTCTGAAGAGCCTTGTCAATCAAGTCGAGATCAATTTCGCTATCTGCTACTTCGCCAGCAGATTTCTCCCTCTCTTCGGCCTCATCTTCGGCCAGGTACGACTCGACAAGATTATTGAACTTGGCGCAACCAGTCGTGTTCCACCAGACACGGTTAACAAAGGCTGCAGGAACGACAGCAAGTGAATCGTCAGTGCACGGCGCAAAGCTAGAGAAGGCGCCACGAAATAGAGCCTCCATCTCAGTGACAGAGGGATCCTCGGGGTTTTCGCGCTTGACAGACTTCAAGTCTGCCGTCACAGATGGGCCAGTATGTGAGTAGTCAAGGAAGTGGCCAGTGGTCATTTTCTGTGTGAAATAGTAGCTTGATACGAACGGCATACCATCGAGCGGGTCGGGCGAGCGAGGCATCAGTACTCTGTCTTGATTGACGGCCGTCTTCTGGGGCATTGGTAAAGAGACGAATTTCTTAGGGCGAGAGAATACAGTTCCAATGGTGCCAGTGGGACGTTGGCCGCCAAGGTTGGTGAATTGATGAATTTGGGTAGTAGTCATGCCCTTGGGAAGATCCAGTTCACGGAACTTCTCAGGAATGAGTCGTTCATCATACTCAAAGTCGCTGTCCTTGGGAAGACTAGAGAACAGCTGTCTGTTGATGCCACTGGCCGTCAAGGACAGAACGGTGCGAGTTTTGGAAGAGGCATCGAGAGAGTGGCTTTCGGTGTGCGACGACCCGGGATACGAGTATTCACGGCGCATAAAAGCGATGACTTCATCCTTGAAAGCATTCACCTGGTCCAGTGCCTTGCGGTTTTCAGCAGTCGGTTCATTTAATATAGAGGCCTTGAGCTCCTTTGCTCTCGCGTTGGCGATGGTGCAGACGTCCCTGGCAAGCTCTTCGAGGGTTTTGTAGTCCGAACGAGCAACCTTGTCGGCGATGGACACGGGCGTTGTGGAGGGAACTTCAGACTTTTGGCGTTTGAGAGCTGGTTCATCCGTGGCGGTTTCTTCGGGAACCTCAATCGGTTGCTGTAGAATATTAGGGTAGTCGACTCTATGCGAAGAAAAAAAACAATGGTGGTCAGCGGTTTGCGATGAATAAAGTAGAGATGCGGGTAGGTGGGCGGTCAAAACGGAGCTTGTAAAGCGCGTCTTGCATTTTTTTCATCGCGAAGGTGATTGGAGGACATACTTTTTGGCCAGTTCAAAGCAAGCTTGGATAAGTGCGGCACTGTCAGTGATAGCCGATTCGATGGCAACGGTACCGGGATGCAAGAGCTCGTCATCGCGCTTTCTCTTGCCGGGCACGGCAGGCGTCATGGACATGGCAGAATCAATGGGCATATGCACATCGGGCATAGGCACGGGCACGGGTGTCATCCCCGGCGGGTAGATGGGTGCTGGTTGCGCCATGGTGGACGCAGTATGGGGAGCTCCGAGGGCGGGAATGCCGTCGCCAGCTTTTATTATCGCGAAGATGGCGATGGTGGTGCTGTTCCTTGCAGTAGTATTATGTTATGGCCGTGGTGTCGCGGCAGCTTTAGCGAAGGAGAGCGGCAAGACAAGAAAGCAGTGCGTATAGCGGTGCGGTGTTAGTGCCGATGCAGCTCCCTAGGCTTGTTGTGTTTTTTTTTCTAGGACGGCTGACGTCGTGCTCGTGGGCAGATAGCTTGG
Source organism: Davidsoniella virescens (assembly GCA_001513805.1). Classification (NCBI taxonomy): domain Eukaryota; kingdom Fungi; phylum Ascomycota; class Sordariomycetes; order Microascales; family Ceratocystidaceae; genus Davidsoniella; species Davidsoniella virescens. The sequence goes on from LJZU01000146.1 coordinate 35,959, forward strand.
CTGGGTGCGTGAATGAATGGAGGCAGGCAGGCCGGCAGGTATGGATGTAATGCGTTTCGAAGATGGATGGATGGATGGATGAGTATATGGATGTAATTTGTATAGTAAAGTATAGATAGATGCGAGGCAGACAAACGCTGAATTGGCCGTTGACAAGCAAAGCAAAACAAGCAACAGCTGCGGGCGGGCTCTCTCACGCAAAATCGGACGCGCTAGGTCTCGAAAAAAAAAAAAAAAAAAAGGCGAGCAACGAGGGCAAAATCAAATAGCAGAGTGCAGGGTAAGTCCGCAGTTCTTCGGTGCGTGCCGCGATGCGAGTCTGTCAAGAATTTGCAGACTTGATAGGATGGCGTCGTGGGACGTTTAACTCTTGATGCAGAGCAGAATCAATGGAACAAGCAAAAGGCAGGTCAGTGGGTGACGCTACTTGGGATTTCCTAGGGTCGTCGCGACGCGAGAAAAGAAAAAAAAATTGAGAGGGAAAAAAAAAAAAAAAAAAAAAAAAAGACGTTTTTCTTGCTCCGTTGTTGGATTGGCTGTTGGCCAGCAAAAAAATGATAGAGGGTCTGATTGCTGGCTCACAGCGCCTGAAGTGCTGTAAGAGGCGCTAAAATTTATCCCTAGTCTACAGGAGGGGAGACGACGGGCCAAAAGTGCTAGAACACCTCGAATTGAAGACTACCAAATACAAGAAAAAGGCAAATAAGAAGACACATAAATCAATGATTCTATGCAAGAGAAAGTCGTAGAAAAAAAAATCCCAATAATTGCCGTCTTATTTGGATGAGAGGAGGCGTAGAAAATGAGCGTGGCCTCGTTTGGAAGGTTCAATCACAGCACCACTAACTCTAGTCTCTACAGCTAAATCCGAGCGAAGATGGAGGCTGGACCTGAAATCGACTGAAATGGATGCCTCTATTTTTTTGGGGCACGTCGTCCCTCTTGTTGCCAGAGCTTCTTCTTCAGCTACCGTTCAATTGTCTGGCTGGCTATCTCTCTTCCGTCTGGTTATCCCGCTATCCATTATCCATCATTACAACCATATCCATCCACTGCGGAGTCTAACTTGATACGCACAAAATGTCTCGCCAAACAAGAGAAATGAGATAGAGTTGGCCAACTGGGTTGCGAATTGGTGTGGCTGTAGATTCGTTTACAAACTACTTAGACTGTGCATGCAATTATACCTCTCACTGCATTGCTGGATTCCGAAATATTCTAGCTCCTGATTTTGATTTTCTTTTTTTTATACTCCTGCCGCCTTCGTTGATACTTCTATACTTTGCAGCTTTCTCTTACTTTTGTTTTATTTAAGAGAAAATATACCGAAGAATTCCACCGTCGCGATTAATGGATCAAACCTTACATGTACATATGAAAGTACCGATTTTTCGTGTTGCTACAGAATTTCGTAGCTTCTATCAACAGAAAGGGAGACCAGACAGAAAATAGAAATAACTTTCAAGAGAAGAGAAAATCAGGCCAGGGGGTGACAGAGGGCGAAACAATATAAAGCTATCCTGGCTGTGTTTGTTTCTTCTTGTGTTGTATATCTGTAAGTACCTACATACATTGAATAGCGCTTAGCCTTAAAACAATCTGTAAAGTTCAGCCCAGCCTGCAAAAGCGCGTCAAGATTGGGCCCCCCCTACCTAAGTCACGTGCCATGTTAGTCATCATGGATACGTTCTTGGCTCTGTTAACCCTAAAGCTGTTTGATTAATATCTTATCGTGTAAGTGAAGTTTGGTCTATTAAACTGATATCGAGGCCCAGTTTCCTTCTAATTATTCAATCATTTTACACCAAATTCTAGCTTACATTAAAGACTCACTAACACATCACAAATTGCCGTAACTCCCATCAGTGGGGATAACATTGAAATATATCTCAAAGCACATCGTAGGACATCTTACATAGAGTCGTTATCAAAGAAGATCCTCACTGTATGATTACATACGTATTATTCGATTGATCACCACTACCAGGAGCCAGTATCGAAGTGGGGTTAAGTTGCATACAACTAGATGTCAATCAGGTTCCCACTTACAGATACATACAGGGTATATAAACTCTTGCATGTGAACTTGCACTAGTTACATATACAACTACCTGTTACTGAAGAGCTCAGGGTACAAAAGTACACAATCTGTATTCGAAAATTTATATGTTCTTACAATACGATGAAGATGATGATCAACAAGGGAGTATCTTTGGTACTGGATCCCAATATCAAAACATAGAAAATCTGCAATTAATGTAATACTACTACTGAAGAGGAAAAAAAAGTAACTCATAACACCTTGGGAGTTGACCAAATCTTGCCGTCTTGATTGCGGTTAAATCACCCCCAGATATTATGAATGCAAGCAGCTACGCGCTGCAAAAGTACAAAGTGAGCCAAAATCAACACCCAAAGAAAAAAAATAGAGTATAGATGACGACCATCTATCTTTTAACTAAGTCTAGTGGTTACCATAACAGAAAATGGAGTATATTGAAAGTATTGATACTACCCGATCATTCTAAATTTATTTGGCCTTGGCCAGGCCGACAGCGTTCTTGCCCAGGTCGTAGACACTGTAGTAGCGGCGGAGGAAAGCATCACCCAGGATAGCGAGAGGTCCGGTAGGGGCAGGGAAGTCCATGCCCTGGAAGGTAGAGATGCAGCTGCCAGAAACCTCCAGAATATAGTCATCAGCAGGCAGGCTGTAGTTGTAACCAGCTAGGCTGAAGGTGATGTCAGGAAGCTCCGACTTCTTTGCGCAGTCGATGCTGTACTGGCCGCTGTACCCCTTCTTGGCACCGATTTCCTTGTTCAGAAGCTCGGCCAGAGACGAGGGCAGAACGTTCAGGGAAGTACCAGTGTCCAGAATGACACCAGTGTTCTCAAGCTCGGCAACCTCATCACCGAAAGCGATGGAATTAAGCTCGACCTCCCAGTAGGCCTTGCGGCGAAGGGGAATATACTGGATCTCGCCCTCGTAATGCTTCTCGTTGACACCACCAAAGACAACCTCGCTGTCGTTCTCGCCATCCTTGCCTAGGTAGAAGGCAAAAACAGGCTCATCAACAAGACCTTGATCAACCATGCTGTAGAATGGAGGAGGGATACCGTTGACGGAGATGGTGTTGTAACCCAGACCCAGAATACCATCGAAACGGCCGAAGGCGAAAGCCAGACCGGGCTCGCTGGTGGCCTCAGCAAACAGCTGGTTCTTGATGTTGATGTCACCAATGGTAACAGAGTCCTTGGAGACAACACCAGTCATGCTGCCGGAACCGTAGTGGATCTCAAAGGTAGTGCCGTTCTTCTGGTAAGTAGAAGACTTGGAAGAGTCGTACTTCTTGTGAAGGTAGCAGGCAATGCTACCACACTCGCTGGAGGGAACCCAGAGGTTGGAAGAGCCGGTATCGAGAACGACCTTGAAGGTCTGGGGAGGAGAACCGATGGTGATCTCAGAGAAGTCTGATTGACATATCAATATTAGTTTTGGACGATATACAGATGATAGCGATAAGCAATGTGCCTGTTTGCGTAGTACTACTTACACTGAGCGTTCATGAAGTTGGTCACAGGGACGGGGTGACCAGAAGTCAAGGCATAGCTGTTGGTCTTGGTGTTGAACATGGCATCAACGAGGTTAGTCTGGTGCTCGCCCATGTACTTCTGGCCGAGGGCCTGAGCCTGCTCCTCCACGGAAGCGGCAGCCTAGAAACGACGATGTTAGCAGTGCCTCTTTATTTTTGATCTATACAAAACACTAGAAGTGCGACCGATGGCGCTATATAAGCTTGGATGCGTCATAAAATAGCATGAATCGCCAGGCGCATGCGATCGTAGATATACAGGTGTAGACTTACCAGCTGCTCAGCAAGGGGAACCTTCTTGAGCTTCATGGTGTGGAGAGCGGCGTTGGCGGAGCCAAACAGCAGAGCTGCCATAACAGCGTTGGTACCCTTCATGATGACGGATAGAATTTATGAAGATGGTGATGGTATGACTGATTAAAAAAAAGAAGACAAAATGATGATGATGCAGGTTGTAGGCTCTCACGGATCAACGGAGATGCAGGACAAACGATACGATGGACAGATGAGGCGGAGGAGAGGCAGTAGTTATAGTCGCAAGAGATGTAAGAGGAATGATGCGATCTAGGCGGTAGATAGGAGGAGAAAGAGGATCATTGATGAGGAACATGGAACGGGCCATAACATTGAGAACCAAAACAGGCAGCCCTAGCTTTGTTTACTGCCACTCCTTCCTAGTTTGCTTTCCTTCCCTGTTTGGCTCGCTTTCCACACAGCGATGGACCATAGCTACAAAAGCTTATACGACTCAATACAGTGAGCTCTATAGTGAGCTCTAATGACCTAGCTTTAGCCGTGATAAGAGTCTACAACTACGCGACTACATCTGTTGTGCACTGCGGAATAAACCAGGGACACATGGCATGGAATCAATATGTATACTTCCTCGTGGCACCGGAAGTCATGATATGTAAAAATTCCACATCTACCTTATCATTCACGAGCAAGCTGGGCTTGGCTGGATTGTTTTGGCTCGCCATTTAACTGCACATGATGTATGCCAACCCCATTTTTATTTTACTAGCTGTGCAAAATACCTCCAAAACGGCGAGGGCCCCTTCCCTAGTTTAATACGGGGGGCTTGAGACACAATAGGCAGGCTACTTGATTACATATTGTGTACATAGATTTTGTACCTATGTCCTAAGAATCAAAACAGAAGCTGATTGAGTTCAATATCATCAAATACTCGACAGTAACTTGGAACAAACCAAGAATACTCAGAAATATGGTACTACGATGGCCTCTAGTTATCACTACCGCGACCGAAACAGAAGGAAAGGAACGCGTGCATGAAATGTCGTCTGCAACTTAAATGGCTCTCTTTCCTGCTTAGGAAGCCTTCTAGTATGGCCAGTGAGTTTTATGGTTGATAGTTGATGACTAGTGTGCTTGTCGGGGCATCGTTGGGTCTTGGCTGGCATGCTTTGTTAATTTCTTGATCAAGGGAATATCTGTGAGTCGCATGACGCTGTTTGCAACCCGAATTGTGCGAGCCCTTGATTAACCCTTGCAAAGAGACGTACAAGATTCGCCAGGTTGAACCGGATTGATAGTCGTGGTTCTTAAGTTGTGATTTGTTTATAAAGATGCACTTGACCTGCATCCATTCTATCAGTCACAACGCTTCATATCTGTACACAGTATTGGTAGCATTATAAGGTTACGCTGGTAGGTTTGAGGAGTCCGAGCTCCGACTAGTCGAACCTGTAATGAAGTACGGTATAACTACATATCCGTAGTGCTGAAGTTTCAAGTTGAGTACATTCGATTGTTTATCTGCTCAAGTGACCGCAGTTTTAGCTTAACGGGAAACAATGCTTACGTCGTGCTTGGCAATGCCTAATACACGGCAAAATCCATGCAACTCGTCCATGCAACTCGGTGACAGGTGAGAGATTGCTGTGCTGTGTGTGGGATTTGCTCGATTGGAGGTTGGATGCATGTTCACGTGTAGCAAGCGGCAGCCTCGTATAAACTCAGCCACCAGCGGGCTTATTCCATTGATATTTCATTGAGACTTTTCTATTGAGACTTTTCTATTGAGACTATTCTACTGACACTTTATTACGAAGGAAGTGTAGAAGTGGATAACTTGATAAGAAAAAGGCAACCAAGTGAGTATTCCTGAATTATAGAGAACATGTTTCGAGGCTATCGATATAGCTGGGCGGCTGACTGTTGTGAGGCTGGATGTGCTTATCAGCAACTTATCGCGAATCCCTAGGTTTTAGGTTGGATGTACCTGATGCGGCGGCGCTTGCGAAAAATGCCCACCGTACATAAATCACGTGACCGAACACACTTAATTCAACTACAGACCAACACCACCAGCGCCGAGGAAATTTTTGTCTTCGATGTCTTATGATTATGAATTCACGATGTGAAAACGTTACATAAACTCGCATTCACGGTACCGGAACAACACGGCAATTTTGATGACTGAATCTCAAGAAACCAGCGATCCATTGACGCACTTTACGCTAGTCAAACGGGTGGTTAAACGGGTGGATTGAAGATGGGGTAAGGCAGCCAATGGCCGCGGAACCGATGACCTGGATTTAGCCATTAGGGTAAGCTAAAGCGGGCTAAACTGGAATTTTGCATCAGACTAGACTAGTAGGTTTAGATCTGACTTTCGATAACCACAGGCCCGCGGGGGACTTGGGTGAGTCAGCCAGCGAAGAAGAGAAGAAAAAGCGTGGGGAGGATCTTCAGGTAGGCAATGATACGATACTAGTATCAAGACAAGAGCCTGGCGGTCTAGACTTGAGTGTCAAAGAGTTCATGGAGAAGATAAAGACAGAGAGAAAGAGCCACTGGAGAGCCATGCACAGACGCAAGCGGTCAGTTTGAAGATTACAGATAGCAGCGCAATGGGCGTTCGTTCTTTATGCGGATCCCATAATCGAGTCTCTCCAAGGCAGCCCGAGCCGACCTTTGGGGTTATCTTATTCAGGTAGAATCACATAGTACTCCATGATATTACATGTGTGTATGTACATAGATATGCCGCGCAGGAATGAAGGCGGCAGGATTGAGCAAGCTTGCAGCTTTGCAGCCAACTGGAGGAAAAAAAGGGCATCGGAACATGTCAATACACCTGTAAACGGTGGGCTAATAACATATTAAATAGGCTTAAGACTCATTTTTGGCTCCGATGACCCCGCCGAAGCAGGCAAAATACAACGATTTCGTGCCTGTAACTGAAGGAATGTAAAAAAATATTAGAAAAAAAAGTTTGACCCCGCCGTTGAAAAAGGTCACTTGTTTTGATTCTGACTCGGACCATCTGTAGAAAGTCTTGGTATTCGTTCTTAGTTATCGTTTGGTACATTCCCAGTAGTAGTTGTAGAAGCTCATATAAATCCAGTGCCGCCTCTCCCTACTTGTTTTTTCCTCTCCTTTCCTTTCCTTTCGCTTCGTAGATTTTGGCATTGACTGCTCTATCCCACCTGTTTTATACTATTCTTCACATCTCCATCCATCACAATGTCTTCCTACGCCCTGTCGACTGGCCACAAGAACATGCTCGAGAAGTCTCTTCTCGAGACTGATCCTGAGGTTGCCGCCATCATGGTTCGTCTCTACCCGTTGATTCTCTCCGTCGTCCAGAGCCCGGTCTACCTACCGGCCTGTCCATCGTCACGACTATCCAGACTAACCCGGCTCTCCTTGCCCACTCTATAGAAGGACGAGGTCCAGCGCCAGCGCGAGTCTATCATCCTGATTGCCTCCGAGAACGTCACTTCCCGTGCCGTCTTCGACGCTCTCGGTTCGCCTATGTCCAACAAGTACTCCGAGGGTTACCCCGGTGCCCGCTACTATGGTGGCAACCAGCACATTGACCAGATCGAGCTTCTGTGCCAGAAGCGTGCTCTGGCCGCCTTCCACGTCGACTCCGAGAAGTGGGGTGTCAACGTCCAGTGCCTGTCTGGTTCGCCCGCCAACCTGCAGGTTTACCAGTCCATCATGCCCGTCCATGGCCGTCTGATGGGTCTGGATCTGCCCCACGGTGGCCATCTGTCTCACGGCTACCAGACTCCCCAGCGCAAGTAAGTGTGACCTCTACAATTTGCACCTACTCACCTACTTTCAGTCACAGCTGACTAACCGCTCTCTCCCTCATAGGATCTCTGCTGTCTCTACCTACTTCGAGACCATGCCCTACCGTGTCGACCTGGAGACCGGCATCATTGACTACGACACCCTGGCTAAGAACGCCATCCTGTTCCGCCCCAAGGTCCTTGTTGCTGGTACCTCGGCTTACTGCCGCCTGATCGACTACAAGCGCATGCGCGAGATTGCCGACTCTGTTGGTGCTTACCTGATGGTCGACATGGCCCACATTTCTGGTCTCATCGCCGCCGGTGTCATCCCCTCGCCTTTCGAATACGCTGACATCGTCACCACCACCACCCACAAGTCTCTGCGTGGCCCTCGTGGTGCCATGATCTTCTTCCGCAAGGGTGTCCGCTCCGTCGACGCCAAGGGCAAGGAGACTTTGTACGACCTGGAGAACGCCATCAACTTCTCCGTCTTCCCCGGCCACCAGGGTGGTCCCCACAACCACACCATCACTGCCCTCACTGTTGCCCTGAAGCAGGCCTCTACCCCCGAGTTCAAGGAGTACCAGCAGCAGGTTGTTGACAACGCCAAGGCGCTGGAGAACAAGTTCAAGGCTCTTGGCCACAAGCTGGTCTCTGATGGTACCGACTCGCACATGGTCCTAGTTGACCTGCGTCAGCACTCGCTGGACGGTGCCCGTGTCGAAGCTGTTCTGGAGCAGATCAACATTGCCTGTAACAAGAACTCCATCCCCGGCGACAAGTCGGCCCTGACTCCCTGCGGTATCCGCATCGGTACCCCCGCCATGACTTCTCGTGGCTTCGGCGTTGCTGACTTCGAGCGTGTTGCCGAGTACATTGACGCTGCCATCAAGGTCTGCAAGGAGACCCAGGCTGCTCTGCCCAAGGAGGCCAACAAGCTCAAGGACTTCAAGGCTAAGGTTGCTTCGGGTGGGGTTGCCCGAATCGACGAGCTCAAGGCTGAGATTGCTGCTTGGACCAGCACTTTCCCTCTTCCCGTTGAGGGCTGGCGTATGGACGCTGGTATTTAAGCCAAAGAACTGAAATAAAAACAACAACAAAATACCAGCTAGTCACTGGTCGTCATTATTATCGTTTCCCTACCAAGATGCTGGTACACCATTACTTGAATATCAAAACTCCGTGTTCATATATTATTTCCAACGCTGTTTTCTCTTCTTTTTCCTTTTTCTTTTTCCTTTTGCTTTTATGGTTTATTTGCAATAAACGGCATGGAATTTGTTTTCATTTTTTTCAACATACAACAGATGGGTTTTTTAGTTTGATTTTTCTTTTCCAAAGGGGGTTAGAACTGTTTTTTTCAACAACAATACTAACAAGATACGAACCAAAATTGCCTGATGGAGAACTTGAGATGATATATATGACGAACAGAAACTTGAAGAATGAACCGGAAAAAACCCCGATCTGGCAGGCTAGATATGTCGGTTGATCACCATGATGACTTCTTGTCAATCTTGTTACTTTCTGTTCTTTTGGTATGTTCCTTTGTCTTCATATCTTCTCTCTCTTGACCATTCATCTGGCATTTCCAAAAAATACCTTCTCTTCTTATATATGAGAATCAATCTGGTTACGGCTGGATCAGAAAGGGCTAAGCTTTAACACGGCCTGAAACTTTTGTATTTAAATAATAATATCATTCAACTGACATCAAAAATAACTGAAGGTTATAATCGTGATGTGGGTAGTTTAGTGATGATGTTTGCACAAGATTCATTTTTAAAATAGACTACATACTTAATCAGTGTTGTAGGGGAAACAAGATGTTAAGTTACAGTAAAGAATAGGACTAACACAATATGATGACAAGCAAAATAAGATAATGAACAAAGATAGGCTTGAGTACAAGAAAAAGGAAACACAATAAAAAAGATACACGATTTTTTATAGCATAGTTTAATTTTTGATATTCCTACAGCTGGAACAGAGACAAAGATAGATAGAACAAATGGATATCAAGGATCTTATATTGATAAATGAACGGAAGAGAACAGGAAAGAGTCAGATACAGTAATGATGTAGAACTATAAAAACCAGGTTCTACTACTACCGACTAAGATAAAAGCAACAGAGAGCCGATATAAAGACGTCCTAAACAAAAAAAAAAAACCGCACGCATCTCTTATACAGGAGAGCAATGCTATAGAGAGAGGATAGAAGAATATAATAATAAGTGATGGTAGCAAAAATAGAAAGAAAAGTTTTTTTCTTAGAAAAAAAAAAAGAGGCATAAAACAACCCTAGCCAAACCATTAAATAAGAATGGCATGAACGAAGCTGGGAGGACAAGATAAGGAGATGAGAAGAAGGAATTTCCAAAAGTAAAGAGAAAGAAAAAAAGGTCATAAGCGTAGAAGTTTTGGAATCAGCTAAGAAGGAAGATGAAGAAAGAATGAAAAAGAGAAAACCCGTTTTTTATGTGCAATAAAAAGAGAGACGAAGACCACATGGGTATCTCCTAAGTAAGTCCCCCAAAAAGCTTGGAAGGTAAAGACAGACGAAAAGACCGAAAAGGGAGGAAGGTAAGGAGTATAAAGAATCCAAGAAAACATAAACATAGAACCAAGAAAAACATAGAAAATAAGATATAAAAAACCCTCCCTCTTAGAAAAAATAACAGACATTAGAAGATTCTTTTGGAAAAAACAACAATGAAGAAAGAAAGAACCAAAAAGAAGTTCCTTCAGTTGACATGAAAACAAGAGTGGGGGAAGAGGAGAAAGACTCTTGAGAATCAATGATGAAAATTCTCATGATATGGGCCTATAAAGAAAATGATAGACAATTTCACGGTGTTGAGTGAAGAATACCAATCTTGTAACCAAAGAAAACGCCAAACCCCCTTTACTTTATATATATATAAGAAAAAAAAGAACCACTTCCACGCATACATACTCTCAAATACATAAACCGCTAACTTTGCCCATTGCATGGAATTCCTACTTCCCTTTTCTCCCATTAACTGAAATCTGCTTGCGTACTACCGAAGCCGAAGGGCCGCTGGACACAGCATTAGCAGTAGTAGTAGCAGATGTACTAGAAATGGGAGGAACAACGGTAGTAGCAGCAGCAATAGTAGCAGCATTAGTGGCCGTAGTAGTCATATCAATAGTCGCTATAGCGGGTGTTGTAGAACTGGATGAACTAGTAAAACCACCAGAAACAGTTGATGAAGAAGCACCTGTGTTTGAACCGGGATAACTCCGTACTCGTTTAGTGCCTCCTCCAGCCGCCGATACAGCTCGGGTAGCTGCCGATTTACTAGACGATGCTTTCGGCGTCGCCCGTGTCTGCATGGCGGGAGAGGATTTGTTAGAAACCTTGAACTTCGCTTTTGATGGCGTGTGTCTTGTTGGAGTAGACGTCGACTTTGTGGTTGATGTTGAAGTAGTACTGGAAGAGGCAGATTCGACCTGAGCACCTAAAGTCGAAGCAGTTGAATGGAGAGGATCACTGGTTGTAGTAGAGGAAGGAGCAGAAACATCTGCACCGACAGGGGCAATAGCAGGAACAGAAACTGGAGTTGGAATAGTAACTATTATAGAGGCAGAGTCCTCGGCTGTAGCAGCGGACTTGCGTGAAGAAGGTGGAACAGGCGATATAAGAGTTAGACTAGGTGGCTTAGCCGCGGTAGTAGAAGGAGAGCGAGGACGATCCGTAGTCTTAGCCCCAAGCACAGGTGGAGGTGGAGGGGCCCTGGAGGCAGACTTTGAGCCGGTACCACCACCGCTTCGCGTTTTGTTCAAAGCCTGCTTTGACCGTGATCGAGCGGCGGATGGTGGCTTAGGAAGCGCGACGCTGGGATGGGGGGATGCCGGAGTCTGAGCCGGAGCCTGGGCCTGAGCTTGTGGTTGGGGCGATGCCGCAGATGGCACGGTGGTAAAAGTAGTTGCTGGGGGCGAAGGCGAAGATGAAGACGAGGGTGAAGGCGACGGCGATGCGGTCGATCGAGACGAAGCCTTTCGTGGCGGGGACGACCCTTCATTCTATTCAAGGTCGCCGCCCACAGCGATGCTCATCTGGGACGACTGCGGTCCTGGTTCAGGCGAGCCGGCTGAGAAGCCGGCTTTCATGTTGATGCTTATAGGCTGTGAAGAGCCATTGGGCCTGCTTGACAGTTGACTGAGCTGGTTGTTTTTAGCATTTCTGCTAGCTTCAGCAGCAGCCGCGGCAGCAGCTTCTAGCTTCTTTTTCTTTTGCTTAGCTAATGCAATCTGCTCTCTGAGCGGCTTCTTCTGTGGTGCCGAAATCTTGCCCGTCGCTGGTAGACGTGGTCGAGGACGTCTCTGCTTTGAAGGGAGATCTTCATCTTCGATAAGCGGTTCTCCATTACTGGCGTGAAACTTAGCTAAGAAGAAGTTGCGCACCAGGCCGATCTCGTCGTTAAGAACGTCGCGTGTGATGGGCGGCAACGAATTCAGGCTGAGGATCTCTGCTTCAGTAGTCATAGTGGTTTGGGTTTGCTGGTATTGGCTACGCATGCGAGACTGAAGAAGATGTAGGGGGACTGAGATCATGTCAAGACCCAGATCCTTGTCAAGACCAAGTTCGCGGAAGCCAAAGAAGTCTTCACCAAGATCCTCGGCAAAGTCTCCGCTGACAAACTGCTCAGACCCATCGTTGAAGGCTCCCACTCCATCGGCGCCGGCTTCAGCGGTAAGTGCAGGGCGCAAAAGATCAGTAAGATGAAGCTTCATACGCTCGTGAATCTGCACAAGCTTCGTGTTCAAGCGATCAGTGTCATCCGTAACATACTGCTCGACTGAGGCAAGATCATAACCATTCTCATCGAGTGTATGTAGGACGACTTCTTCGGCGGTATAACGAGGGCGGTATGCAGTTGGCCCGTCTGGTATGGTATACTGTACTTTATCTGCCTCTTTATACAGATTGAACGTCCGGCAAAGCTTCTGGAAGTAATCGGCGGCGATACTCGTTAAAGCATCGACTGCGGTGGGTTGCAGTTCCTCGAAGCCGGCGTGGTAAAGAATCTTGCCGATAGAGCGCTGGAGAGCCGCCTCACAAGTTCGAGCAGCCATGATAGGACCGTCATCTGTCACGAATTGTGGCGGGACGTCGGCTTCCACAAACGGATCTGCAGTCCGAGGGAATTGATTCGAGTACACCTGGGTCTGCACTTGCATTTGTTTGACAACAGCGATCTTGGTTGACAATTTTCGGGTTTCTTGGATCTGTCTAATATTGGCATCAAACTTCTCCGCAAACTTGCTTTGTGGCGCTTTCCAGTAGTCTGGCTCAATGACTTTGAGGGCCCATTGATTTTGGTTAATGACTTGACCTTCTCCGTCTTCAAGCCATTGTAGATGGGGCGGGATATCGGGTATTAGACTTTGTGGTTGATAGTATGCTGGTACAACACGCTCCTCCTCAGTGTTTTCGATATTATCGACCAGAGTTTCAGTATCGACGATCTCTTCTTTGGGTGCGCCAGATTCTATAGCACGCGCAGCGGCAGAAGCGTGACCATCAATCATCCTTTGGCTCTTGATGAAGCGGCGCATATCCGCCTTTCGACGAATCAGAGCTGGCGCTTCGACGTTGAGCCCGGCATCTTTGAATAGCTGATATCGTTCGCGTGTGATGAGAGCACGCCCCTTCTTAGTGACTTGCTTCCAGATCTTGTACTCTTCATCCTCAAACACAGGCTGTGTCGTTTCGCCAATAGCGTGGGTTAAAGCAAGATTGTTGAGGGATGGTCCATCAACGTCCATGGAATCCACTTGAGGACCGACAATGGGCGTCTGGGAACCAGCAATTGGTGGTGTTCCATGTGCCGAGCCATCAAACTCAGAACCTTCGCGGGTCTTAGTGAGTACGCCGTTGAGTTGAATATGTGGCTTCTGCTCAAAGGGTGTGCCTTCATTGTCAGAGTCACCTGTCCTCTTTGACTTGTTCGATTGGGCGCCCTTGGTACCCGTGGCACCACCTGCGCGACCACGAGAAGACATGATGGGCTCGTCCTCGGAATCCTCGTCCTTTTCGTCTTCGCCGCCATTCTGTTTGCGACGCTCTTCGGCTTCTATCTCGGCTCGAGATCGCACGACAAGATCCGGAATGAGTGGAATGAGTTTCTCAGCTTCCTTACGCATGCCATTAGCCATACGACGAAGAGGATGGCTCATATCACGGTTGTACTTGAGGCAGTTGTCCCAGATGAGGTTGAGGTCACCAACGAAGTCAGCTTTGGATTTGAAGGCTAAGCTCTTGAGTTTTTTGGTCATGCTACCGAGATCCATTGGCTGTTTGATGACTGAATATATGTGTAAGTAGGTGAATATATATGTGCGCATGCATGTGTGAAGTATGCATAACACGATCTTAACGATCATCACTTACTATTATAATAGTCGGGAGCTTCTCGCTTGTTGACTCTGGTGAGAAAGGGCGTCGAGTATTCGGTGTGCGCCTTGAGTTCTGTCAGGACCTTCTCTATAGCCTCGTACAATTCTTCTTGGTTGACATTGTCCTCGTTGGCCCATTTACTACGGTTCTTGCGAACCTCGTTCATGAGCAGGCGAAGTTCTGAGTCGGTAGCTTTGACAATGTCACGCTTCATGTCAATGCGAGCAATGAGATGCTTCAAAGTCAAGCTTGATGCGCCAAGATTGGCGCTTGATAGGGTGCCTTGGTTGGTGGCTTGCGCATTAACAGCAGCAGCGGGGCCTGGTTGATTGTGTTCCATCTCGGCCTGTAGCTGCTTCTCAGACTCCTCCAGACGCTGTTGCTCCAACATGGCTGTTCTGTCGTTCTCCAGGGTATGGAATATGGTGTGAAAGCTACGGCGGGCAGCCTCTTCTGTAGCAGTGCGGGCAGCCTCGAGGCGTTTCCGCGCATCCTCAATCGAAGATGCTTTAGGTTGTGACGATGGTAATAAATCGGCGGTTGTAGTGGTGGGAGCTGACGGAGCGGTCAGGACAACGAGGTCCCGGTGTTTTTCTGGCTGGCGGCTGGGCGACGTGACAGACTGGACCGGCGAGCTGCCGGACTTGGAGGGTGAGGGCAGAGCACCGGGGCCCGAAGACAGTGTGGAGGACTTTGACTTTTGTGGTGATACAGAGCCTAGCGGGCTTTCGTGCTTGATTTGGTCGTTGGTGTGGTTTTCATCGTCATCATCGCCATCGTCATCGTCGTAATCGTCTTCGTTGATAGCACGGCGGGCTCGTTTGCGCGGTGGTTCCTGTATAGGGGCATGGTCGGTAGCAGGGGGTGGCAATTGTGAGTGCGAAGTTGATGTGGGTTGTGATTCTGGTTGTGATTGCAGTGGTGGTGGTGGTGGTGGAGGTGATGGGGCACGGCTAGCTAGTGAGGCTATGATATCAAGGTCGTAGCGGCCATCAGGGCCGAATATTTGCGAAATTTTGGACTCTGCGCTTTGAAAAAGGTGGGCGAAGAGGGCGCGTCGTTGGTCCTCCTCGACATCGACGGCATCGGGAAGGAGGGCGCTGCCTGGAGCCGGAGTGCCAGAGCAATCGACAGGCGTCATCATGCGCGACGGGCCATCGTCGACGGCCAGATGCGCTGGGCGGTTCAGGGCAGAGGTCGGCATAACGGCAGATTGCAAATAGGCAGCTGATGCAGCAGCGGTGATATAGGGCGATAATTGGAGATAGCGATGATGATGATAATGATGATGGAAATGATAAAACGATAATGATAATGAAGGCTAACGAGGGGAGGGGGGCCGATGGGGCCTCAGTCGTGCACAGCAGGCGTTGCCTGGAGCAGGACGGGGGAAGGGCAGAGTTAACGATGATGAATAAAGGTGCTGCAATAGTAAAGTAATGATGGGATCACGGGTGAAATTGTGTGTGTATGTGTGGTAATGGTATGTGTATATGTATGTATGTAGTTGTATTTCAGTAGTGTCGGTATGGTATCGCACTGCACTTGCTGCACTGTAGCTGTAGGGCAAAGAGGCGCGATGGACCAGTAGCAGCCATGCAATGCACTTGTGCTGCAGCAGCAATTCAATTGCGCTGGGGCAAGTTGCAATCGCGACTACGGCGCGGATTCTCCCAAAAACAGGGCTAAAGGGACATCAGATGAAAGCGCTGGCTCTACAGAAGCGGAGGCTGTGTTTTTCGAGACGGGAACGATTGATGCTGCGCGGACGGCGATGGTTGAAAGATGCGGCGTTGGTGCGGGAAAGATAGACGTGAGGTTGAAATGGAACTTGGCACACGCTTCTTGCCTACTTCCGAAGCGACTTTTCCTTGGTCTGCTATGCTGTAAACGGCAATGCGGTACCCAGGTACTTGAAGCGGCTGGGGCAAGACGCTGTAAATCCCAGAACCACGTAGCGGACAATGGGGCGCAAATATGTAAAAACAACAGCAGGCCGCTACGATAACGCCTGAAATGTGTTGTCGATATGCGCAATCGGGGCTGGCTGCGAGAACTGGCGCGCAATGAATCGGCAGGCCGGTATTGAATACTTTGTGGGCGGAGCAATCCCGAGACGGATCAGAGTCGCCTGTAACTTTCACGCGCTGCCGTTGATGTCACGTGACAGTGCACGTGAATACATCGGGGAGCTAGATGCGCTCACGCGCCAGCGCACGGGGTTATCTTTTATGATGCGCCTAAATCGCAACTAGCACGGCTTGCGGAGCATCTACTAATGCCAGGCTTGCACACTGCTGTCGATGGCCTCATGATAACAGACAATAAAGTCTTTAGGCTCTGCCAGCCTCTGGGTTGCCAGTTTTCTTTTCTTTTTAACAAAGATTTGTTGTCATTTACAGAGCCTAAGCTCTTTGCATGTAAACGGCCCCTGCTGGAACTGAAATCTTCACGGGTGTTCCGCCGTCTTTTGCTTCCTCCATCCATCCCCAAGTCTGCAGCAAGCTCTTTTACGCGGGCGTCTTTTACAGGCGTTCTT
The DNA here is from genome assembly GCA_001513805.1 of Davidsoniella virescens. Classification (NCBI taxonomy): domain Eukaryota; kingdom Fungi; phylum Ascomycota; class Sordariomycetes; order Microascales; family Ceratocystidaceae; genus Davidsoniella; species Davidsoniella virescens. Next base: position 52,563 of record LJZU01000146.1, read on the forward strand.
CAGTAGGCTCTGCCCTATTGATAGCAGCCGTCACAGACATTTAGGCTATGATCCCCAAAAATCAAAGCCCGGACAGGTGAACCACTTTCGACTTACCAACGCCATCTAGATCCCTGTCGGTCCTTTCTCTAGTTCTACTAGCAACATAGCTACAGCTTAGCCGGTTCTTCATCAAGATCTCGATTCTGCAGCCTATTCCTCTATTCCTAGTAGGCGTTCGTAGAACTACTGCATGAACGATTCCACAAAAGCTTCCACACCATCTCGCCCATATAATATACATATATATACACGCTAGTTCCTCTTTTGCGATCTGTCTTGTTTAGATCTACGACAATCGCTTCACCACGGCAGCAAGCGGCCTCGATTTTATGACCGACTTGCTCCATTACAACCCATTCTCCTCTAGACTTCGGTGGTGGTCTCGGTATACTGACCTAGAGCTTCTTGGCCCAACCTGTATACTTGGTTCCGCCGTCTATTCCGCCCTCGCCAACTCCCCTTTCAGCTGGAAACCTGGGCAAAGCTACTGGGACCAATTCCTTTCTTCTCTTCAAGCTACCTTTTCTCTCCTTCTCTTTTTCTCTCTTTACTTTCCGTCTCTACTTGGTTCCCCCACATCTTTGATTGTTTGTAGCTAAACACTCACACCAACGCTTCTCTATCCATCATGAGGATACGCATGCAGTTTGCAGGTGAGCCATACTCGGGCCTTCCTCCATTCGTCTCGCTATTGTTCTGAGCATTTATAGTAGCAAACAGGTGTATACTAACGCTTGCTTTTTTTCTTCCTTCTTTCCTAGCTGCCTTCTTTGTGCTGTGTCTTATATCCGGCTATGCATGCTTGACGTCCCTCAACTTCGATTCCTACATCAACGACAAGTTTTTACACTTTATCGTCTTCTTCGTCTTGACTATCACCTTCTACTGGATTGTCGATACCCATCGCCGTCGTGCCCTCAACTTCACTCTAGCCGTTTGCACCGGTGCGCTCGGCGTCGGCTCCGAGGTTCTACAAGCTGCGCTCCCCAACGATCGTAGTTTTGAAGTATACGATATTGCCGCCAATGTGATCGGAAGTGGCGCAGCTGCAGCCTTGTGTTCGTGGTATCACGGCCGCATGCTCGATCGCCGCAGACAACGCCGCTACGAAGCAGTTCCTGGAGAAGATACCGATGACGTCGAACTCGGCCCTGGCCACGAGACAGGTGTGATAGAAGATGATGCTCAAAGTCCTGCCGCAGCACAGAGTCTAGAAGATGCAGTTGACAACTGGGATGAAAATGCTGTAGACAACTGGGACGATGACAATGAGGATGATCTCGGTGCTGGCACTATCAGTCAGGAGGCTGCGCCAGCGAAGAAGCTAACCTATTAGGCTGATTCCCAATACTATAACGCAAATGTATAAGCTTGAATGAGTAAGCGAGTAAAAGGCGGATACAAACATTGTTTATATTTTTCTTTTCTTTCCATGTTTCATATTACTTTACATTACTCCGAAATCTGTTCACTAATGATGGCTTGGACCAGTTCTTCATAAAACATATATATGTACGAAATTTATTTAGATACACTATTTACTAGAAATAAATAGATAGAAGCGTTATATCTCACTTAAGTAGATTTCAATTCGGATGTATATCAACAATAAAAGCAAACATCTTGTAAAAATTTACAAGAATATGGTCGACTTACCAGCCAAAACCCTCGTTATGCCACTCTACATGGCGACCCTTTAGAACCCAAGGCGTAACACACTCTCTCAAACTTCGTGCCATATCCTCCGGTCCACAGACCCATATAGCCACACGCTCCTCGGTTCCAGCCATGAAGAGATCTTGGACAATATTGTAAAAGTCGGGTCTTCTTCGGCTATCGATAGACGCAAAGCGGTTGCGACGCGCGTCCGCCAAGACTTGATTCATCTCCAACCCCGAGGTCGACGCCGCGGTCATGGAAGTATGTAATGGTGTAGTGGGTGTAGGTGCCGGCAAGGGGTCGGTATCGGTGCCTGTTAAGAAAACACTCACTCTATCGTCTGCTAGGAAGGAGTCATGTTCGGACACAGCCCATCCCATCTCCCCAGCAGCGCGTACGGCCCAAACAAGATCAACTTTGGCGTCCGGTGCATCAGCTAATATAGCACGGTAGACAGGTAGAACAAACGAAGCACCAACACCACCAGCAACGAGTAGAATACGGTCGATGCCCGAGCCCGTAAGAGAAGGCACGCGCTTAGGCGCTGCACCATACGGACCATCGATGCAGAGTGGCACAAGGGCCTCGCAAGCCGTCAAAGATGATGCTGATAGTGGAGTAGGCGCCCGGGGAAACTCGGCTAGTCGGGTAGATATAGGTCCATTCATCACGCGGACAACTAGAGTAATTTCACCAGTATCCGCATCGACGGACGCCACAGTAAAGGGATTGAATATACTCTCATATTGTAGATTTTCAGTCGAAAAGAAGCCCGCTTTGGCAGATCGGGCAGCTGGTGGAATGCTGAGATATACGTGAGCCGCTGGGTTAGCCACAAATTGGCTGATCTTACGAGGCGGTAGCTTGGCAGAGATCTTAACCAGTGTAGTTCCGGGGACAGCTGTCACGGCGCATGGGGCCTTTACAGTGGCGATACGGCGAGAAATAATATCAAGCGTGAACACACCAATAGATATGATACACTGTACGCGTGTAGGCATAGCATGATCGGCATGCAGGAATATCATGGGCGGCACGATGATGGCGCCAACTAGATGCAGTATAAAGAAGAGTCGGTAGCTGCGGCGCCGGATCTGGACCATGGTTGAACCAGTCAACGTGCACATGGCAAAGAAGGCAATCTCGCCCATCAAAACCACAAAAGTAAAGGGCTTAGAAGTAATGGTACCGGCCCAATAGAAGAAGTTTAAGTAAAAAATGGAATGCATTGTCATCCAGCCGTATACGATGCGGCCGAGCATCCGATGCCAGCGGTTAAGCTCCTCATGGGAGGTTCCGAGTAGCTTGGCAACAGGATTCAAGTACTTCAAGGCTAGAATGTATTGCATAGGCAACTGGCCAACAGCTACGACACCGAGACGTTTGGTAAAATGAAGGTAATCTGAATCGTAAGGGTTAGTAATCTCTCAGACTCATGGGAAAGTTATCAAAAGCATAGTAATACATACCACCCTGTGTTTCAGCAACACTGAGAATTGTCAGTAGAACTGACCAGAGAGCTCCGACTACCCAAAGATCTCGTTGTCCCCAGTTCTGACCTGCAAAAACAAGCTCGCCATCGAGCCACCAGCGCGCCGCAGCAATGTTGTGATAGCGCCCAGAGTCGCTTCCACGGCGACTTTTGAGCACGGGCGACGGTAGTCTAGCACCATCGTCATCGTAATCGTCTGTAGGAACTGCGATTCTGCCACCCTTGGACGCCGCCGATGCGTGGGATCGCATGGAAGAGACCCTTAAGACGACATAGGAGAGCATTAGCACCACGACAGGAGCCAGCGTGCTCATCAACGTTAGTCGCGCATACTTGTCGAGTAACTGGCGACGCAGCGCCTTGTCTTCCCGTGTAGGCGTAGTGAAGTGAAACGGCCAGTCCATAGCAGAGGCTGGAGCAGAGGAAACGGGAGAAGGAGAGGTCCACGACGGGCTGAAGAGCACAAGAGAAGTGTTGAAGCACAAGACAAGCACAAGAAGAGCCGAGATAAGGCCCGCAGAGCTGTCTGTGGCAGGTACTGCGGGACGAGAAAGAGACGAAGAAGCGACTGAGCGAGGATGAGAAAGAGAAGGCGAAGAAGACGCGGGCTTTGTTCGTCTCGTTACGGTCGATGTTGTCGACGAACCGCCGGCCTGCGAAGCCATGGCAGCTACTGGGTTTTAAACCAAACAACTGAAAAAAACGAGAATAAATCGACAGGGTCTTTGATCCGCCTAGGAACGTAGCGTTAGCTGCTAGGCAAGCTAATGGTATAGTAGCTCTACAGTAAAACGGCCAGCAAAGCTACTAACAAATGTTGTTCTGTTCTGCAATAAAAAGGTGGGCGGTTTTGGGCACTGGAGATGGGGCCTGGATTTAGATCTGATTAGGTCGTTGACAGGGAGAGGGCAATTGCTAAGCTCGCTAGTGGGGAAAACAGGGATAAAGGCGGATCTCTTGGCGCAGCATGCAATCATGGAAAGAAGTATGTGGGCCTTCGTGTCTTCTTCTGGGGTGCCTGCCGTTTGACTGCGAATATCAAAGATACGACGTGTTATGATTATGCCTGGTGAGCCAAAATGTATCCCATGAGCTCCTAAGATGTCTGACAAGAAAGCTCAGCTGAGAATCACTGGAGTTAGAAATTATATGTCGAAGAGCTTTGCGTAACAAAAAAAAAAGTAGAATGCGGTGCTGTTCGTGGTTACAACAACACAGTCTACTAGAAGGAGTAGGCCAATGGCTCAAGCTATCGTTGGTTGTTTGCTCACTGCCTTGTTTTTCCTTTGTAGGCGAAACAGCCACTAGAACGGATCGAGCAATAGGGAACAGGAAGAACAAAGTGAAGAACAAGAGCCCGTGTCTACAGTTGATTTACCAACACACCGACGATAAACAAAATTCAGTGAAGAAGAAAGAAGAAAAGATGCCCATTCCACCCATGCAACCATTCCTAGCCGTATGGCTCCTGTTATATAAACAACATCCTTAGATTGAATATTTAAGTTTCTTGGTCTTGCATCGTGGACGTCCGAAGAACACCTGCATCATCTTTGTAATCTTCTCCCCCCCAAAGTTAAGCGAGACAGCAACAGATCTGTAACAATGTTTATTTATTGCCTTGGTTTTCCGGTTCATCCTCAGATCGGCCTTCTCCAAGCACGTAGCCCGTAACGTACGTAACACATGTGCCGACCACTGTGAAGCCTCTTTGAAGGTCAACAAAGCTAGTTGTAATGACTATTGATGGATCTGGTACAGGGTCTTCATGATATATTATTATTCTATTGAATCGGAGCTACATACATGGGTATGTATAAAGCTGGCTAGCGCTAATTTGATAGTGGGGCAAAAACCTCATCTGATAAGCCGGTCCCCCCATTTGAGAAAAGTACTATTGATCGCCGGATATCGCAGTCGTTATCTGCTTCGGCAATAGTTGCACGAAACCATGGTAGTCTTAGTGTGTTCAGCCTTTATGTCCTATAATAACGAACTCTTTCATGTATTGTTTCTTGGTTTTCGTTTTATATTCAAGGCGCTGTAAATGTCACGATGATAAAACAGTGGTCAGGCAGACCTAGGCAAAGCTGGACACCAAGAACAAAGCAGACCGGTGCTAGAAAACTCAGCTTCCCCGCTAACGGATCTGTCTCGGAGTAAAAAATAAGCCTGTTTTTATGTCGTACGAATGAGACAGTGATTTGATTTGATTATATTTTACGTCTACCTAAATCACTGAGATCAGAAGACGCCGGGTTGGGTCCTCTGCTAGAGACAAACTCAATAGCTTTGTATGTGATTTGATTTGATTAAATGTGCAGGACGAATGAGACAGTATATGGAAGTAGTCATCGTCCGGGCAACCCCCCCCCGAGGCAAACGTTAGACTATATATACTCCAGTATATAGCGCTCTCCGGTAGAACAATCCGATATGGTCTAGGGGCTAGGATATCTCGCTCTCACCGAGAAGGCCGGGGTTCGATTCCCCGTATCGGAGAACACACCAAGCGTTTCTTTTTGAGATATCTTTTTGCATAACTTCGGAAGAGTGGACTGTATTATGCTATGCAGTATCAAGGACTGGGATACATACAGCCTACCTGAAGATGATATGATATCATGGATATCGCTCGCTTTTTAGTTTCTAGATACCCGTCATGAAGATCCTTTTTTGTGAACCAAACCACCCGAGTCGGCTAACACCATAAGATAGCCGTAGGTTCTTGGTCACAAGTATGATATCATCAACTGGGCGCAATATACAACCGACCTTCGGCACATTCATATAATCTAAAACACCGAAGAATTAGAAGCTTTATTCTCTGGTAGTCTAGTTACAGAGGAAGATTCAAAATCCTCTATATATGTAATGAAATCCTCAATTACAATTATGATATATCCAGTGTTATATAACTACTCATATATGTATTTTGAAAATGCTAAATAGCAACGGTCATTGTATCTCTATGAACACATACTACTATCGTTATTATGCTTTACTCTTTGCTAGCACCATGTGCAATTGTCTAGAGTCTGCTAACCTTAGACTTTGGTCTAATCCAAATGATATTCCATCAGAATACATCGTACCGGGACGATACATTGTCTCCCTCAAACCTTCATTAACATACATAGACCTGATAGCTCACACAGATACCATTTCCCAGTTGAATATTGGCACCGAACTCGAAGCCAGTGGCATAGACAAGACCTACAGGATTGGTGACCTAGCATTGGGCTATTCTGGATTTTTTGATGCCCAGACCATAGCATGGATATCGCAGCATCCAGATGTAAGTAATGACAAAAGATAAGAAACGATTTTGTAAGTATTGAGATGTCGAGATATGAAACTTAAACTTCTTCTATGATTACACCCTATAGGTTCTCTCCATCGAGCCCGATGCTGTAGTATCTCTTCACCGCACATCCAACTTCTCATCACCCACATACGCCATTCAAAACCGAACAACCTGGGGACTTGCCGCTCTTTCCCATAAGCATCCCCTATATCCCAATGCTAGTCTTGCTCACGGTTATTCCTACACCTACAACGACCTTGCCGGCATTGACCAGTATGCCTACATCATCGATACAGGCATCGACATACATAACCCTGAGTTTGAAGGCCGTGCTCATCTTGGCTATAACGCTCTTCCCCAGTACCCATTCACGGATCGTGATGGCCACGGAACACATGTGGCAGGGACAGTGGCATCGCATACATGGGGCGTCGCAAAAAAGGCAAACATCATTGCTATCAAAGTAATGGATGACGGGATTGTAAGATATTACTTGCATTCATCTCCCATATAATATCAATGCTAATATTGGTGGTGCTTGTAACAGGGAACAATGTCACGTATCATCGATGGCTACAACTGGGCTATCCAGAACATCACCGAAACTCCTGACCGCGCTGCCAAATCTGTCATTAACATGTCCCTCGGTGGGTTTCGCTCGCGCATGCTTGACACCATAATCGAAAGAGCCCTACAGATGGGTATTCTAACGATTGCATCGGCCGGAAACGAAGGTGTTGACGTTACCTTGATCTCCCCTGCTGGCTCCCCCGCAGCTCTGTCCGTCGGCGCTTCTGACATAAGTAATAGACTATGGGAGTATAGCAACTATGGGAAAACTCTAGATGTCATAGCCCCCGGTGTTGAGGTGTATAGTGTATCTATCAACCCATTCTTGGGATACGAAGCACTCACTGGGACATCGATGGCGGCACCTCATGTCACCGGGTTGGCTTTGTATCTACGCAGTATAGAAGCTGGTCTAGGAAACACGACTCAACTGAGATATCGGATAAAGCATTTAGCAAGACGAGGATTCCTGGCAAACGTGCCAGATAAAACATCCAACTTGATGTTGTATAGTGGTGCCGAAGACGGAACGACCAACACTGCAGCTCATCTTATATTTGGAAAGATACGCACCCCACAGCGACACTTGCATTAAACAATTGTTGGAGACACCTTAAAATGCGGTGGCTATGAGAAATACTATCTTGCTTTTCGCTTTCAGGAAGTTGCGTGCCAAGCAAAGATGTTCACTTAACCCTAGTAACCACAACTGCTTGGACTAAATTATCGATATTCCACCGTGCAAGATCTGTCATAAGTATGCCATGTGAAATAGATGATGCCGCTAAAGATTCAAAGTTACGATGTAAGATGCAGGCTACACAGCATCCTTTATTGGAGCTTAGAAAGCTGTGCAAGAACTCTCTGGATATCTGATTGGGCTGTGTCAGGAACTACCCCGCGAGAGTTGAGATCTAGCGTAGTCGATGGAATATACACCGAAGGCACCGCTCCAGCTTGCTGTGATACAAAGCTATTCGCAGGTGGCTGTTGATGGATTCTAGCTAGGTTAGAACTTGCTGGTCCCAACTGAGAGGAAGTGGATGAGTTGGGAGATTGAGCTATATGGGCGTCTGGCGAGGCATAGTGAGCTGCGATGCTGTTAGTGGAAGACGCCATCATGTCCATACCCGGTGAAAGCATCTGAAGATTCCTCAAAACTTCTTGGTAGTCTAATTGCGGTAACTGCTGCGGCTGCTGCTGCTGGAGCTGGAGCTGGAGCTGCGACTGCGCCGTCAGAGCTAGAAATGGACTTAGTAGGGTGAGTAGATGCGGCTGTGATGCCAACTGTCCCAAGAGCTGTTGAAGTTCAATCGTGGGGTTTGCGTTGGGGTGAACAGTTTGTGACATAGCTACCATATCAGTAGCGACCCCCCCATTTGATGAAGATACTTGGCGACTGTGCTCATTGGATGGCCCTCTTGGTAGATGCTCACTGCTCTTCCGTGCTGTAGATACTGAGCTACCTGGAACTGCATTTGATCTTTGCGCTGATGGCATATTTACAGCCGCAACTCGTTGCTGATTCTGCGAGTCATTCAGCAACAGGCTAATTTCATCCAGAGACTTGTTGACCCATCTTTCTGGTACAACATGGCTTGATGGATGCGAGCGAGTGAATAAGTTCAGTGCAAACTTGGAGTGCAACTCGCTGTAGCGATTCACTTCTATTATGGCACGAACGCCTTTGTTCACGTGTCCCTGCATTTCCTCTTCTTTGTTGGAGTGGCCGGCCAGATGTTGAATTCCAACCTTCAGCCTGTTGGACTCTAACTTCTCTTTGACATATTTCGTGAAAGGCTTGCTCGCATTGTGAACAAATAGTATGATATCGACAGATAGCGCTTTTTCCGGACCTTTGGTTTTGTTCCCGTGACGTTTATCTGCTACATTCTGATCTCCGGGGCAGATATTCTGTTGACGAATAGATTCCTTCTTGCGGCGTTTTCTTTTTGGCAAAGGTGAGACAGAACATTTACCAACTGTCTCTGGCTTGGGAGCATTATGCTTTTGTTCAGTATCAGCAGTGGTAGCTTCCGCGTGCTTCACAGTACTAATATGGTTAGCACCTTTGCGATGGGCGACAGAGCTTTGTATCTTTTTGCGACTGGGAGAAATGTTAAGATCTAATAGAATGTAGGCGTTAGTGAAATTTTCCATTTATCCTTGAATAGTTACATACACTTACTTATGTTACGGCCCAAAAGTTTGTGACCTTGAAGCTTATCAACAGCACGCTGAGCTTCCCGCGGATCATGAAACTGTACAAAACCGTAGGCATCTTTAATGGTAATCTGCGCCAATCGACCATATTGTCCCAAGAGGTTAAATAGTGTGTTCTTGTGGACTCGATTGCCGGGTAGATTTCCTTTAAATTGAGAGGGGTTAGCTTTGACAATGAGAGCATCGAAATTCATCACGAATTACTAAACTTACCAATGAATACACGCGAGCCGTTGGGAAACCAGCCCAATTGACCATCGGCTACGTGTTTGGCTTCAGCTTTGAGAAAATCTGAATACCGGATGTTTTGTTTTCGTTTTGCTTGAGAATCCGATTGGCTTGCCGCCTTAGGACCACGCGGTGGTTCTGTTCCGATAAGATACGAAGCGGGGGCTGTTGGCGGCTTTGGCATAGGTTCTGCCTTGTCTATAGTATATTTAGGAGACTCTTCGCCATGAGTCACAGAACTTTTATGCGGAGCGTCCACAGTACCAGTCGTATTTGAGTGTGGTCGATTGACAATATCGTATGCCATGGCCTCATTCCAGCTGTTATTATGTAGTGATCGCATGATTGTATCAGGGGTCTCATGGGAAGCGATCTTGGAGGGTTTGTGAGCCTTAGCATTTGACGCTTCTTCTTTCGGAGGTACAGGCTCAGAATCTTGGAATATATCCTTCTCCAGCGACATCAGCATGGAGTCAAGTATATCCATCGGTTGGTTGGTAGATTTGGTATCCTTGTCAGCCATGATGATTGATTCGAAGAGCTCTGGAGAGGCAGATGTCTGATTTGGTCAAGATAGCTCACTCTGAATGATAGAGTCGTGCCCAGTTGAAGAGCAAGGGACGATTGCACATTCGTGATGTAGGGTTGGTGGAGAGGAAGGGTATAAGTAGCAGTGTCTAGACTGGTGGGGTAGAAAGCCATGCGAAACCCTAGATCTTGATACGATACAAGATCGGCTGTGATGGCTTGATGATGGATTGATAAAAAAGCTCTTGAAATTACATTTCCAATGAAAGAGAGTAAGAAACAACGCAAAGTTATTTCAACCTGTCATCTAACCTTTTATAGTTTTCTGATGTGCGATGAGATTCCAGATTAAGGCCAAAGAAGAGGGTTAAATGTGATACGAAGGCAAAAATCGATTAGGCAGCATACAGCAAACGAACAGCCTTCGTAAATCATTCAAAAATCCCAATAAATCGTGTGCCTAATTTTTTTCCATGTAGGAAGTGAAGATGTCACAATGAAGCCCAAGAGATTCAAGAAAAATTAAGCTTAGATTGAATCTTCTGCTCGATAAAATTTAGATGAAACCGCAAAACTATCTCAACCGGGACATGTTTTCTCCCAATATATATATATGTCTAGCTTCTGTGCCATAATGTAAACAAAAAACAAGTTGTGTATTGCAATTAATACAGTTTCGATTTTCGTGTTGATGGCAAACAATATATATGTAGCTAGCAACTACCTTCAAGTATGTCAAACGAACCACGTACTAATCAACTAGATGAAAACAGATGAATTCTAGAGGACGGCGGTGTTTGACATTATCTTTCATTCGATAACCTCACTAGATTTGTTGCATTCAGAACATTATTTACTATAGGTATAGAGCCTGTATCATCACAACTACAATGTATTAGTACAATAATACTCGTGATATTGTACATATCAATATGAGAACTTCTTACTTTACTGAAGAAGCTAGAACATCGTGCTATTACTATACAGAGTGGTGTTCTGATGACTGTGTTCAAATCTAGTAGCTCTGAATAAGAATCTGTAACTTGAAAGCGACTTGCTATTACTTGAGTTTTGACATTTTATACTCAAGATATAGTAATTATCTGCTCTTCCTATAAATAAACAAACCATCCTGTTGGAAACGCAAATATATACGTACATAAATATATAGCTAGATGTCAAGTAATTGCTCCCTTCGAAATTATGAAATTTCAAGTACCTAGTTAGGATTTCACCAACAAAGAGTAATTAGTTACATATGTACATACCATAGTCATGAAAAACGATGTAATTTGCAAAGTACAATATTTACTCCAGTTGTGATTTGGGCACAAATCCCGAATTGGGCGCTAACTATAGAAAAGGGCTGAATAGCCAAATTACATAGTTATCTGTACTTCAAACCTGAAATATGCATATGTACGAACACAGCCTCATACAGGATGGCTTATTACTACATATATGCCTTACCCTGCCTTCATTGATCGTTTTATACATCAATCTTCCTTATCGCAAAACTCCCTTTGCTAATTTCATATATTTTCTACTACAGCCGGAGAGACACCATGTATCACCATGGCATCCCAACAGCGTCCAGGAAAAGACAACTATGAGATTGGCTGAATTTGTGCCTTAGCTTTGGAGCTATCTGTCTCTGAACACATGGTAGATGAAGAGTTCACGCCTCCCGAAAACCAGTCCATTATAAGTCCCTACACCTATATGTATGGGCGTATCGGAGAACATAATGTTAGCACTGAACATCTTCAAATCAAATCAATATACCAAGGACCCCTTGTTTCTGCAATACATTGATAAGGTACTATCATATGGAACTAGGGTTAAGAAGAATTTTGGAAGGCCCATTCCCCAAAGTGATAAATTATTCTGTATAGAGAATATCCGTCAACCCAATGCTTTAACTTGTGACTCTTGTCTACAAGAATGGGAATTGCAGAACTTAGCTCGTGAAGATAACGATCCCCAGGTACATTCCGGGACTATTGCATCCGGCAATTCTGTAATGCGGGATGCACATCGTCGTGACCAATTACAACAGGAGATCGGAGCCATATATAGAGGCTGCTGATATAACACAGAAATTTCCATGCATTGTTATTTGTAGCATTTCGGACTATGCAGACAGTCATAAAAAATGTCAAGTGGCATGGCTATACTGCTCTTTCTGCGGCTGCTTATACCGAAGAGCTCTTAGGTTATGTGGAGAAGAACAACATCAATATAATGATACCTGCTTTGAAAGTTATTGGCAAGTCATATACTAAAATACCAAGCTTTTTATGGAAGAAATGATGATATCATTTTCGACAAGACCGGCCTATTCGCGCGATTACGAATTGGATAGCTTAAGATACCAAGAAATCACCTTGACAGGATTGAAGAGAAGCTCCTCAGTATGAAAAACCGGACATATCTGTAGCTTAACCTCATGATAGGACAGATTGAGTTGATATCAAAATGACTTGATTTTGATCTCGATAATACACATCTAGTTCTCGCTACTGTGAATGACGCCTACACAAAAATCTTGCAGCGTGTTGAACTTAATAACCTACAACACTCTGTTCTTATTCTTCAACTTGTTGTTGGTGCACGACGTTCGCTGATAAGTGCAGAGATGAGAGTCGCTATAAAGTTGAAGCTATAGAGTTATACTACTATCCAAGATGTCACAGCTCCTTGTGGTTCCGTTGAAGAGAGGCTACGCGATCTAACTGGCCTCTTTGTTTCCATAAAGGAGTCTACATTTTATCTCATGCACAGAACAGCCAAGGAGTTTTTGCTAAAGACAACTATAGACCTTTATTATATACTTCTTTCCTGCACCCCAGACACAACCCAGCTCATCTGGACTGAAATCTGCTATAGATACCTTTCTCTGCCGGAAGTGCAGAATATCTTGCCATCTCAGATAAACACAGAATTTGGTGATAGATACGTCATGGATCGTTGGTGTAGTCATGGCTGCGGCATTCCTAATATCTCAAAGAAGCGTGTCGAATATGCTAGATGTTTGATTGAGAGCATCACTGATGATGACTATGAGACTTCTAATGGTGGAACTTATGTGATGCTAGCTTGCTCAGGAGGTCATGTTGATGTTGCTAAACTGTTGATTGAGTACAAAGCTCATATCGATGAAGACTATGATGGTGATACTCCTTTGACCCACAATGGTCATGTTGATGTTGCCAAGCTCTTGATCGACAATGAAGCAGAGATAAACCATAAGGATTTTACTGGTGATACTACTTTGACTATAACTTGCTTCAACGGTCATGTTGATATTGTCGAGGTCTTATAATGGAGCTGACATAAACCATGATGATTCTGGTGGTTATACTACTCTTACATCAGCTCGCCTCGGGGGTCACTTAAATCTTATTGATTTCTTGATTACGATTGGAGCCGACAAGCTGTGAACTCCCCCATTAGCATTCACGACACCTAATTTGATTTGGTTTGGGTTCGATTCGACAACTCTTTTTCCTTTACATTATCATCAGGAATGATCCTCATCCTTTGCCTAACCTCAGTCTGTCTTAAGTTGGATATCTTTTCGTCATCATGTCTTTTGCCTACTTATCTGCTTGTCTCTTCACCTGACTTAAGTTTACCTTGGTCTTTTGTGGAATATTTTGAACTATCACTCTCCAGTCTTATAGTATTGGTATTCTCTATCTTAGTTGAGTTCCCGTTTGGCTTATACTTGCAGAGGTTCGATATATGTTTCTTCAAGATTTCATTTCTAACTTCCAGTTAGATATGCATCGTGTTTTGTTAATAAAAGTTCTTGTAATTTAAAATCTCATCCCCTTCAACCTCCGTTATGAAGGCATCACTCTTATCCTTTTCCAAGTTTCTATATCAAAACCTCTTGCTTCTATCAACGTATCCCGTTATCATTCCTTCTATGGTTTCCATATCGTTATGTTAGGCATCTAAGAAATAAGCTCTCTCGACCTTGGAGTTAGGATATGTACATTCAAATATTGTCCTTGTATTTTTTTTTCAATTTTTTTTTTCACATTGCCTCCTAGTAGATTAGATTTTGTTGACGTTGTTTTCATATTACACGTCTATCCCTTGACTAACATTTGTTTAACTGGTTAATGTCTGGTTTCTGAAATCTGGGTTTCATTTATGTAAAAGCCAGTTTTCGTCAGCAAAGGACATCTTTGTTTAACCTCGGACGATTCTCCCTTCGACTACCTTATAGGCTGTTATTGCATAAATCGAAGGTACGACATTCTGATTATAACTTGTGTTTTATCAACCTTTTACAATCAGTGTTGTTTACCATATCGCTACAACGAGGTCTTATGCTCAAACTTCCATGAGTTCTCGAATGAAAAAGAAAAAAGAAAAAAAGGAAAGAAACATTCGCAAGATGAGATATAATTTACATAAATAAAGATGATCCATGTCCTGGATTCATCTGTCCGAAATACTTAGTAGTCATAGATAAAAGATACATACATGCATAAAATATACATTGATATATTGTGGGCATTGTAGCCTAATTACAGCATTTCCAGCGTTTTACCGGGCCGCTATAACGCAAGATAGACGAAAATCCAAAGTAAAACTTTATCCTTTGTTCATTTTTCCACCCGCTCTTTTCGGAATGTCATTCTTTAAATATACTGCCACCAAGATAAAAAATCCGCTTAGCTACCTGCAAGTGCGATTTGCTAGGTACAAGGCATTCACGGATGATTTTGACCCGGCCGATCTGGCCGAAGCGAGAGAATGGCTGACTCGGCTGAGTGACGAGTTGTTGCCAAAAGGCATAACAACGTTTGCCCGGTCTAGTGGCCCCGGCGGACAGCATGTAAACAAGTGAGTTAAGCTAAGCAACATATGTACCAAGACGTAGGCGCCAAACTGTGTAGGCGCTGACTAAGTATGTATTACAGGACAGAATCCAAAGCCGTCACATACTGGCCTATCGACGAGCTGTCACCCATTGTTCCGCGTTTATTAAGGCCAGGACTGCGCATGTCAAAGTACTATACAGAACGCAACGATGCGCTCTCGTTTTCTGCGCAGACTGCACGACAGCGAGCATCGAACTTGGATGAAAATCGGACAAAGCTGTTAGAAGAGCTCAGGCGGATGTACCAGGAGGCAGTTCCTGGAGAGTCGGACCCAGACAAGGTTCAGAAGCATGAACAAATGTAAGTTTCACACCCCTTTGGCCTGTGTGCAGCTAGGGTATTGCTACCCCCATCTATCAGAGAGGCTACAACTGAGATTGTACGCTAACTGTGCTACTGTTTGATCGTGCAGCAAAAAGGAATTTCACAGTAAACGTCTGAAGAGCAAAAAGAGACAGTCGATGAAAAAGCAGGGCCGAAACAACTGCTACGACTTCTAGCGGCCTAGTGTGGTTTCTGGTTGGTTAGTAGCGGTACGTGATCTGCAATGATGGTGTCCTGACGATATAAGGGATCAAGTCCAAGTTCAAGTCAATTGCACCCAGGAACAGAATGACCGCACGCTATTGGATGGACGCCTAATGAAATAGTGGACTGCTGCAGTAAAGGGCCAGTAATGGGAGAAAATTCAAACATTTTGTAGGCAGAAGAGAAAGCGATAGTGTACGAAAATAGTGTAGAAATAGACCAACTCTGCCCCGCTGCACCGTACAGAGGCCCACTCGAATCTATACAACTAGTTTTAGTAAGCCTGACATGTTTCCGCCATAAATTAATTCCCCGTTGCGGCCTTGCGGCTAGCATCCTTTCTCACCTGCTTGTCAAGCTCTACGAAGCATTTTCTCGGTCAAGTCTCTTCTTTTCCATTGTATGTCTGCCTTTCTACATAATCTTTGGTCTCTAGTTCTATCGCTATTGCTCACGAAAGCCTAATAGTCGGTTTTCTCAAAAATACCTTAACCTTAAACACTTGCATTCATCCTCCTACGTTTCTAGTAAATTCCTATTCGTGAGGGGTTGGTTCCCTTGACTACAGTTTGAACTACAATTTACTTACAAACCCGCCCATTGGCCCGCCGCTGTAACCGCCATAACCTACATCCCTTCGGTCACATAAGAGCCGATTTGCCGGCTGCCCGCAAAAATCGCATCATGGTGGCGCCCGCGACGACTGCGCAACAGGCTGACCAAGCCGGAACCCAGGCTCAACAACCGTACATGGAGCCATGCAGGTACCAGGTCGGCAAGACTCTCGGTGCCGGATCGTACTCGGTCGTCAAGGAGTGTATCCACATTACTACGCATCGCAACTATGCCGTCAAGGTCATCAACAAGCGCCTCATGAAGGGCCGGGAGCACATGGTAAGAAGACTGATAAATGGCCCGCCCTACTGCTACCCAACATTCATGGGCAGCTTATGCTGAAGCTATACTGACGCCATGGTACCGCTATAGGTTCGTAATGAGATCGAAATCCTCTCGCGCGTGTCCATGGGCCACCAGAACATCCTCACCCTCGTCGACTACTTCGAGAGCATGAACAACCTGTATCTCGTCACCGATCTAGCCCTAGGTGGTGAGCTGTTCGACCGCATCTGCCGCAAGGGAAACTACGACGAGAGCGATGCATCGGGCCTCATTCGCTCAACGCTATCGGCTGTCTCATATCTGCACGATCACGGCATCGTCCACCGCGATCTCAAGCCCGAGAATCTGCTATTCAGAACACCCGAGGACAACTCCGATCTCGTCATAGCCGACTTTGGTCTCTCGCGTGTACTAGATGAGCAAAAATTCCATGTCTTGACGACCACTTGCGGTACTCCTGGATATATGGCGCCCGAGATCTTCCGCAAGTCCGGCCATGGCAAGCCCGTGGACATTTGGGCCATTGGTGTCATCACGTACTTTTTACTCTGTGGCTATACACCTTTTGACCGCGATACCGACTTTGAAGAGATGCAGGCCATCCTCAATGCCGAGTATAGATTCGAGCCTGTCGAGTACTGGCACGGTGTGTCGGAGGGCGCCAAGGAGTTCATCAAGTCATGTCTCACCATCGATCCTAGCAAGCGTCCCACGGCCCACGAGGCGCTCCAGCACCCATTTGTGACGGGAGAATCGCAACAGGGTATGCAGATCGACGATCGTCTTCACATTGTTAGAAAGAACTTCAACGCACGGCGCAAGTTGCACACGGCCATCGATACTATCCGGGCCATTAACAAGCTACGTGATGTGAACAATACCGATATGATGGGTAGAAGAGGCTCTGGAAAGGCTCGTAATATCTCCGATTCGGCACCGGTGCCGGAAGATATTGAGATGGGCGGAAACCTTGATATCAATCTCACTATGGGCGGTAGTGGTGTTCCGGATGCACTGAGGCCTGGAGCACCGGTCAACCGAGTCGTAGAGACCTCAAAGGGTCTTTGGAACGGTGCACCCGTGAACGTCCACAGATAAGGCACATTTCTATATAGTGTGGACGGGGAAGATGTATACCGCGTGATACGGTATATGTAGCTCCCACCATGATGACTTCTTTTTTCTGAGAATTTGCCCTTTTCTTTGTACATCTGCTTTAAACGAGATTCCCACCAGTTTCATTTTTCCAATTTTTTTTTTCAAATATCCACACTCTTAGCTCAGTTGTAGAAACCTTTTATCTTGTCTACAAACAGTGTGTTGATGCTCTATGCATGACATGTTCCAGCTCAATATCCCCATTTCTTATCGTTCCTCGAGGCTATCTAATATCTTCTCTCTCGTTAATATCTAACGAGTCGCCCGCCAGCTTAAAACCAAAAGTTGTAATTTTTTACCTTGATTGCCATTTCTTATCTGCGATGTCTCTTCGCCCTGGTTTCAATCCCTATGACGACTTAATTTGCGTCTCAAGACCATCCTAGGATCTAGCGGGGGGGGGGGGCTTTACTATGTAAATTCCAGCCTACATATTACTATAAGATGGATAGTTAGGTTTTAGTCAGGTTGTCCTTATAACAACTGTGTTCAAGCTCAAGCCTCAAAAGAGAAACAAAGGAAACAGACACGCCAAAAACGAAATACGGAAAGCTTTGTTTCATCTTCTTCGGACAGTTTATGCAGTAGGCGAAAGCATTGCATACTGATTGGCTAAACCAGATAGCTTACCGCGGAGTATACAAGCCCTTTCATCTTGGTTAATTCGCTTATGTCCATTCAATTTTGTTAGTTGCCTGTATATGTATTAGTACTACCCGTTACGGCTCATTCCCTTCTTTTCTCAAGGCAAACAAAGTTCCAGAAAGAACTTGGTAGTGAAGAGGTGAATGCTAAATTGCAACCCAGGGCGGGGGTTTTAATGAGTTCTTTCTTGCTATTCTGCGAATTCTTTTTTGGTAGAGCTACAGTAGCTTCTATATGGGAAATTGATGTTTATGGTTGCTACCAAATATTTATTCATGCACCATCAATAACAAAGACAAAGCTATCCAGAAAAAATCAACAACGGTATTTCTAAAGCCTCTCTACATATACAGTCATTACCCCCAGATCTCGGTTCTGCTCGGCTAACTGTTCGATTGATTGTCTACAGCAAGAAAACGAACTCAAAAAGCAGTAGATCAACCTTGAATTGAACAGTAATATATCTTTGTTCTACCACACTTCTAGTTCTGTCGGATAATAGATAGGCTTCACCGCAAGACCCAAAGTCTTCTACTTTCTTTTGATCTGATATCTCTGCCTAGACAGATGCTTGTTTCTTTCTCATAGGCTCATAAGCCTACTCAAGCATCATAAAAATCATCGTGAATCTAGCTTAGCTTAAGCCTCCTTGGAATATCCCGAAGCTCTAAAAAATAGCCGACCCTAGACATGTCGATCTCGGCTGCGCTAGTTGAACAGATTCTCTCGCCGAAGCAGACACCACGTCATGCCTCAAATACGTTAGTTCATCACTTCTTTCCTCTATATAGAAAAACAAACTAAGGGCCATCTTAACTAACATTCACCCTCTTAGACTGAACGCTTCTATCCGGCTCCGCCGCGCCATCCATCTCAACGATGCTTCATTAGTCCGGCGCATCATCCGCTCTCACCCCCACCTCCTACACAACCCCGACTACTCCGCCAAGGGTCTCTCCAACTCTAACCTCCACCTAGCAGCCAATCTCGGCCAGCTAGCCATTTGCAAAGTACTCGTCGCCCTAGGTCACGAAGACCCCAGCCCCGCTGTGAACGAAGAGAACCAAACTGCTCTGATGCTCGCCGCCGCCAAGGGCCATACCGAGATCGTACTTTTTCTCGCCGAATATGCCCCGGCTACCATAAATCGTCGGGATAGCAAGGGCCGTGACGCCGTCATGGAGGCTAGCTTGGCCGGCCACGATACCGTACTACAGATCCTACTCACATATGCGCCCGATGGCCCCGCTAGCGTAGTCTGCAATGAAGATGCCGAGGGTAATACGGCGCTGCATTTTGCTAGTAGTAGTGGCGATGTTATGGTCTTGCGTACGTTACTAGCTGCCGGCGCCGATGTCGAAAAACGGAATATGGCATGTTGGACTGCTTTGTCGTATAGTGCTACTGTTCAGACAGAGGTTTATCTTAAAAACCTCGTTTCAGCAGAGGAGAAGGAACGCAAACAACAGACGACAAGAAGAGATGGTGGTGGGAATGTACGTAAAGGTATGACGCTACGGCTTATCGGTATTGGTAGTGGTTCTTAGAGAGGCCATGAGCCCAAGAAGTCCCGGCCCTGATAGCAAATACTTAACTATGCCTATGAGGGGCAAAAGAGATGAACAAACGATGTAATGCGGTATATTTTGAGCTTAGATATACAGGCCAGGCCAATATTGGTAATATGTGTCGGGGTTGCGCAGTATCGTATTTGAGGCACTTTGCCTTGATTTTTAACATTTCGATGTTGCTCTATTCTTTAGTTCTAGCAAGTGTCAATCACAGCAATGATGTAACAGCTACTCGAGATGAAATCTCTAGGTATTAACAAACAAGCAGAGTTGAGAATAACAGCTCAAGTTAGTTGACTCAACTATCTGTTATTCATTCATTCATAGTTTGCTGGGTGATTGTTCCCTCTCAAATTCATGTCATCATTATCAGATCAAATTCTCATACATGTTTGATTCTCAAGTACTACTATGTCTTTATATGAAAAAGGTCTGGATTTTCTTACTAAATGGTCATCAATTCACTATACCTTCCTTTACATTCTCTATATAGTGTTCATAGCGAAATCATCAACCGACTACTCACTTGCTCTTCTGGTTGTTACCGTCAATATATTTTCACTTCAAGGTATAGTGATGCTGTATCCCTAACATTCAGGCGTCCTGTTGACGTTGCGGATAGTTCTTCTGCTAACCACATCACAGTCTACCCGAACCTATAGATATATCAATACGTCCAATATGTACTACCCTTACACGTGCGTCCAGGAATACTGGGCTCATGATCAACCAGTGTTAGTAGAGGTCCCTGAGAACGAGCAGAACGGATGGCAAGGATATGGCGGCAATATGTGCGGTTGCGGAGAGCACAGCGACACCGCGGCACGGAACGGTGGCCATCAATATCGCTATAACTGTGAAGCCCAGCCCCACGTCAATAGACGCTGCCTTAACCGGCCCCACTTCGATACGGTATACTCAACTACAACAACTCAGACAACAGCGCCGCCACATAGAACTTTGAGTGGTGTTAGCTACGTGCGCGTCTGGCACAGCGTGATCGAGCCGTGGAGGCTACCGGAAGGTATGCAGCTGTCATTCGAAATGTACACCTGCGATACAAGCATGACATTAGCGGCTGTGTTCATGACGGCCGGATTTACGGGACGGGACCCGAACCGTATCACGTGCACGGAGATAACGTATGCAAACGGACGCTGGAGCGCAGGCACTGTGTACTCGGGTCAGCATGGTTTCAATATCCAGCGTTCGCTAGGAGACATGGGCTGGGATGAAGCCCATCGCGAAACTACTGGCCAGAACAGGGTCGTTGAAGTCTGGTTGAAAAGGGACTGAGTATGATAATCACGGAGAAAGTTTACGAAAGTTAATGGTAGCTAAAAAGAAATATAGCGCATTGTAGTGTCGGACAAGTGTGCGATCTGACAGTCATCTCGCCTCTGTATTGCGGACAACTGTATATGAAATTCGGTGGTGAAAGGTCTAGTTATTAATAATGAAGTGAGCAGAAAGTCTTGTTCAGACGCTCTTGCTCCTAACAATACGCACTCATGGTCGTGGTATAAGCCACTGCTCATTATAAATACGACATTGAGCCCCGTAGCATGCGTGTAAGTCGGATTGTATGGGAGGGTTCAGGGAGCTATTTACGTCGTAGGTATAGCCTGTAGTCTCTGCGCTCAGACAGCTGGACGCACTGATATTGGAAGTGCAAGGGTTGAGCCACTTAATGAAGGTCTGATATTGGGAGCATGGACGGGTTCATTGCGTAGAGTAGCAACTCTGGTAAGTTGTGAGGTTGGCGTTAATTGCTTGCTTCGTGAACATAGACCACCACGGACATTAGGGGCGGAACAGGAACAACGAGGAAACACATTGAGATTTCTCGCTGCGTGTACTATGTATGTATCCATGTATATAGGTACAACTGATTGAAAGGTGTGGTTCAAGCCGTATCAGAAATATTGATCATCTAGTTAGATCGAACATCAAGAAGATGCGCGGCATGTATCACAATGACGAGGGCTGTTAATCGTGTGTGATACTAGGCCGATGTGAAATGCAAGATGTAGTAGCATTGACGTTGGCTGTAGCGTGTGCTTATATGCGTACATGACATACATGAAGTGTGATTGTAGTTGTATTTGTAAAGACATGCACAAGATACAATTACAGCACACAAGGCATATGCATATAGTAGTAGTATGTCGGTCTTTGCAGGTGGCATTGGAGAGACAGACTCATGCAGGCACGCCCAGCCAAAGCCAACCCTGACTAGGGGCCTGCCGTCAGGCACACCCAACCTGCATCATGGTCGGGTTGAGAACAGAATCGGACGGAGCAGTCATAATCGCCGGCGTATAATATGCTTCTGCGACAACTAGAAACTACGCTGGGCTGCGCTACCCAAGACTGCATCATTCAATGGGTGGGTGAAACGAGCTACAGCCATAGCAGCTCGGATCGTGATGGGGAGTTGTGGCCATGATACACTGTAAAGGGTGTCTGCGCTTGGCGGACAAGTGACAAAGACCAAGAAAAGTAAGCTAATCGGGGCAATTGGAGTGTCCTTTGTTATGTGTCATTGTTGTTGTTGATTTTGGCTGTGATGATCGTGCTTCTGTTTAGCTTTTTTGGGTGTGGGGCACTAAGAGCCAAGCCGGCTGGCTGGCTTTGTTTACTGAGCTTGGGATAGCCCCGGAAGGTGCGCTTAGTCCACTAGCCAAAGTGCCGTGGCCACCAGGAGTAGAAAAAAAAACAAAAAAAAACAAAGGTACTTGACTGTACCCGCTTATTAGTATGGATCCTACTTGTACCTTTGGCGTCCTGGTTCGCTCGTTTGCAGCCGTGAAAGGCAAAAAAATAAAGATTAAGTGACCGCCCTGCATGATCCTAAAGTACCTCTGCGCTGCATTTTGTATGCATTGGTACTTCGAGATAGCGTTGACCTTGCTCTTTTTTTTTTTTCTTTCTTTTTTTTTCGCCATCGACGACAACAAAAAGTTGCTGACCGCATTGCTGTACCAAACACTGCCTAATCAAGCCCCAAACAAGCCCGAGCAAGCAAGGCTACTACTATTGGGATACTGGGCCCGGCCGCCTAAGCACTAAAACTAGAACTAGAACTAGGAACTACTAGGGCTACTGTACTAATCTAGTCGAATTTGTACATATAATTTGTACACTAGATAGTGCTGGCCTGGCTTTAAAGAGTCTTTCTCCGCCGCTGCTCTTTCCTTCCTCCCTTCTCCCTCTTCCACTCTTCGTCAACCCATCGCCTGCCACGCCACAGCACCGGCCTTCTGCCAATATTCCCGTCTCCCGGGTTCCGCCGCCCTTCTCTTCTTTTGTTTCTCGCACTGCTGACGCTTTCACTGGCCCAGCCGTTTTTTCGTTTCTTCGTGCCGTCTGGTCTCGTTCTGCCATCCACCATATCATCTGTCATCTCTTCCGTACCATCGCTTAGCTGCCTTGGCCACCGATTCCCTGCTGCAATCTAGCCACTCGCCGCTCCGTCGCTTTGTATCTCTCAATTGCTCCCCGCATCAATTGTCTACTCGGCGCATCATCTCGCCGTCCTGTTATCTGTTGCTGCCCTCTCGCCCCTCATTTCGTGATAGCTTCGAGCCGTCTCAGATCAAGCTTCCTGTACCACTCGCAGTCAGCACCATCTTACTCATATATTGATTGGCCATTTGTCAGTCAGTTTTGATCCTCTACAACTCCCAATCGTCCTTAGCGTCGCTCTGTGAGCGTCCCTTTAGGCCTTTTTTCGCTTTTCTTTCCCAGACAGACACAAGAACAACATCCAATCCCCCCCCCCCCNNCCCCCCCCTGATATCGGCCACTTTCCAGCCTGCCTCTGAGTCGACAACTGCATATCTCGACCCAATTCAGCCGATTTCTCCCCAAGAAGAGAGAGAAAACTCATCCATTAACCCGAATTCGACTACGACATCTCCCCGCTTCGCAAACTTCCCAAGTTCTATTCTGTGTCTTTCACTAGTCATGGCGTCTCTTCAGTTTGCTTACCGGACCCAGAAGGCCGTCAACGTCTTCGATGCCGCTCCCGCTTACCAACAAAACAGCGGTTTTGTCAAGTTCGAGGGCACCTCCCGGTGCTGTGCGTACTCTCCCTGTGGCCGCTTCTTTGCCTGGTCCTCCAGCGAGGCTGTCAGCGTGCACAATTCTGCCTCTGGCAGTCTGATCTTCAAGCTGCCCCTCACCACTGTGATTGAGTTAAAGTTTTCGCCGAAAGGCACTTACCTAATCACCCTGGAGCGCCCTGGAAAGGACGAAGCCGGCGATGCTACCAAGAACCTCAAAATCTGGCGCACCGACGACGACGTTCAGGGCGAGGACAAGCAGGCCATTGGCTCCTTTGTCCAGAAGTCACACTCTGACTTCAACCTTCAATATACTGCCGACGAGAAGTACTCCGCTCGCCTCGTGACCAACGAGGTTCAGTTTTACCTCAGTGACAACCTAGCTACCGTTTCGCAGAGACTGCGGGTTGAGGGCGTCACTCAAATTGCTCTGTCTCCTGGTGTCTCACAATCCATTGCCGTTTTTGTGCCTGAACGCAAAGTAAGTCATCCAGCACAGTGACATGTTTCTGTTTCACGCTCTTTCTTTGTTCTTTTCATCCAGCCAGTCATGCTAACATCGGCGTCATTCGCTATAGGGCCAACCCGCTGCCGTCAAGGTTTTCAACATACCCCACTTCAACTCGCCCGTTTCCCAGAAGACCTTTTTCAAGGGTGATAAGGTCAAGCTGTCGTGGAACAAGCAGGGCAGCAGCATTTTGGTTCTTGCTCAGACTGAGGTGGACAAGACTAACAAGAGTTACTACGGTGAATCGACTCTGTACCTTCTCAGTGCCTCCGGTGGCTTCGAGGGTCGTGTGACTCTGGACAAGGAAGGCCCCATTCATCATTTTGATTGGTCTCCCAACTCCAAGGAGTTCGGTGTTGTTTACGGTTTCATGCCTGCCAAGGCCAAAATCTTCAACAGCCGTGCCACCCCTACTCACGAATTCCCCACCTGCCCACGCAACGAGATCTTTTTCTCTCCCAATGGCCGCTTCGCTGTTGTTGCTGGTCTGGGTAACCTGGCTGGCCAGGTTGATATCTACGATCTGGAGAAGGACTACCGGAAGTTGTGCACCATCGAGAGTGGCAACCCCAGTGTCTGCGAGTGGAGTGCTGACAGTCGTTACATCATGACTGCCACTCTCTCTCCTCGTCTGCGTGTTGACAACGGTGTCAAGCTGTGGCACGTTACTGGTGCTCTCATGTACAACGAGGACATGACTGAGCTTTTACAGATTGCCTGGAAGCCTGTGGCTCCCGCGGACATCGCTGGTGGTGATCCTACCAGCCCTGTTCCGGCCCCTCATGCCTCTGCTACTTCGTGCTTGCAGACTACCAAGACTCCTAGCAAGCCTGCTGGTGCCTATCGCCCTCCTGGTGCTCGTGGTATGGCCACCCCTCTTCACTTCAAGCGTGAGGACGAAGGTGGTTCATCCCATGTTATCAACGCTGGAATCAGCCAGACTTCTGGTCCCAACACTTTGAATGGATTCGGTCGCCCGCGTCGCTCTATTCCTGGTGCTGATTTCTCTGAGCCTGTTCTCCGCATTATCCCCGGTGCTGAGCCTGCTGATGAAAATATGTCCAAGTCTGCTGCCAAGAACAAGAAGAAGCGCAACAAGAAGTCCAAGGACGGTGAACTTAAGTCGCCCGAGCCTAATGGTGGAGTCAGCCTCGCGCCTCCTACGATGGACAGCACTGGTAGAGTTGATAACCGCAGCCCTGAGCGCCGCGGTAGTGCCAGCCATAGCGCAAGCCAAAGCCGCCGTAGCTCTAACAGCGGTCCGGCTGGTCGTAGTCGTTCGCGCAACCCCAATGGCCGCTCACGCAGCAACACTACTCGCAGCAATGCGGGCAACAGCCCAGTCAATGGCAACCTCAATGGCAATGCCAACGGTAACTCTACGTCTCCATCGGATTCGCAGAATCCGGTGACCAAGAAGATTCGGAGCCTTCAGAAGAAGCTGCGTGCAATTGAAGAGCTGGAAATGCGCCTTGCACGTGGTGAGAAGCTGGAGGATACTCAAATGAAGAAGATTGGTACAAAGGATTCAGTCGTTACGGAACTAGGTGCTCTAGGCGAGTAGAAAAAAAAAAGATAAGAGGGGAGGGGAAAGATGTAAATTAAAAAAAAAAGCCTTGTTCGAGACTCCAAAAGAGGATGAAGAAAAGAACTTTCTTCTTTCTTCTCTTATCTTATAGATTTTAACTTTTTTATCTCTCTATCTTTTTTTCTATTCTTATCACTCTCTATTCATCATGTATCATTGATTATCATCATTACTCTTTTTACTTTTCATATAGTCAGTTATAGAGTGTTATCCATTTCTTTTTAATATCTTACTTCGAGGTCATGGTTCTGTTTGTTATATAAAATATCTCTGGATTGGCCTTTTACTATACGACTTTTATCAATGTTCTTGAATGACATGACATCATAGTCATAATTCAAATTGAGTGCTTTGTGTCACAAAATGGAAACACCCAAAAACCCTTACAATGATACCTGTATCATATTATTTTCTCCCTACCTAACCTTGTTTACCTGATCTTGTTAATTAACACAAGCTTTTAACCCTGTTGTCTCATCACCTTCTCCTTCGGTCTTTCTTTACCTATTTCAAACTACATATCGTCCTCTCTCTTTTTTCATGAAGTCAATCTTTCAATCCCGAGAACTCTGTATCGAAACATCCGCCCCCATCATCTGCTCAGCTTTCCACATCTGGCATTCTATTTTATGTATCTTCCAATCTCGTTTCTGACATTCCGATCCACAATACTTTGCTTTTTTACAAGCTACGCATGCCTTCAATGCTTTACCATCCTTTGCATGTGTCGCCGGACAAAGTAGGCATCGCTGAGCTAGTAAATTGCTATTGCTATTGCTCGTAATATATGAGAGTCTCGAGGGTTCGCCGGTGGGATTTTGTGCGGTGTCGTATTCTTGCATAGAATAGGGGGATGTGTTAACCATGTTGCTATCCTCAGTCGATCGAGTTGTGGTAGAAGCAGAAGCTACAGTCGGGTCCGGCGAAGAAAGTGGCTTAGAATTCCATAGTGGCTCGACAAGAGAACTGGCGTATGCAGGCGAAATGGCGGCTCGTACAGCATACTTCGCTAGGTTATCCCACGTGGGAATACTAATAAAGCGATCCAACGCCACGCCCTCGAAGCACGAGCATAGCGCCTTCCCTCCCTCCTCTCCTGTTTCGATACCACCGTTGATATATTCACAAGTGTCGAGCTTATGCGCTGTTGCACGTGCCCGCTCTGTCGCCGTGCGCAAAAAATCTCGCCAAACTGCCCAATCTCGTGCCGATAGAACGGGAATCTCGAGTGGCTGGCACAAGTTAAGCCGTACGACATCCGGCGCCGGTATCCTCTCCCGGCAAATAACAGCAGCGTCTAGTACGGGACTGTTAGAAGCCAAGTCCATGCGAATGGAAGACGTGAAGATGATGGCCTTGATCTGTTTCTTGTATACTAAGATGTACATGCCGTTGGGGCACACCTGCAGTCCAGAGGCTGTCATGAACATGAAGAATAGGTCGTCTTTGAGGGAGGTCCGAAGGCTGAAGGTTGGTGCGGGACCATCTTCTGGTAGGAGGTCCGCTTTCTGTTTCTCATCTCTCTCTGAGCTTGAGAAATTAATAGCGACTGAAGAATTGAGCCATGCTTTGTCTGGCATGTACGATGAGTTTGTTGGAAAGAGAGGGAGTCTATCGAGATGTATATATGGCGCGTGAATGCTGTATATCGAATTCGTCAATATCATAGGGTATACCAGGGCCTCCGACAAGGGTCCGGACACCCTTGTTATTGTATGCGAAACATCCATGTATCCTGCTTCGGGGTTGAATGTCCACACGGGAGTTTTCGACTTGAAGGACTCGGAAATATTGAGAACAACCTCTAGCGAATTGTTTAGGCTGACAACTAACCCATCAGATCCCCGTGGGCTTAGACTTGGAATAGTTCTTGAATCTATGCACGTTTTCTTTCCCTCGTCGGAGTCCGGGTCTATCGCTAGCCGCGAGATAAGGCGTAGGTCGGCGTCTCGGTAGTCCATGTGCTGCTTGGAGGACTCTTTAGCAATAGACATCGTGTGCAGGATATGAACAGGACCCCTTGCGTCTTCTTGGCCATCTTTCTGCGACGTTGTGTTCGATTCCATGGTTTCGCCAACTGGATCTACCAGAGGTACTCGGCGAGCACCAAGGTGCTTGATGGCGTCGGTAGAAAACAAAAGTTTCCCTGCAATAGTCTTGGCAGAAGACACTTCCACTTGTAATACCTGAGTACCACAGGCTATCTCGATAGTGGCGTTTTCTTGTAATAGCAGGCTCTTCATACACCAGAAACCGGCAATCAAGCTCCATGCGGGATCTTTCTCGGCTACAAATGTGGGTTTCTGGATGATGTGTCTAACAACACCGGAGATCTCAGCTTCACTCGAGATATCAACGCTTCCCGCCAAGTCGGAAACCCATGAAAGCTCAACTTCTTGAAATACAGAACTCTGCCCAGCGCTAGGCACCACAACCCTGGCATTTGGTCTTGTTAGTTCCCCTATAGAGCCCTCTATCATCACATCCTTATCAGTTGATATAACCACGGCGACGTATATGCTCTGAGATTCGAAAGTGATTGTATCCGGCAGATTTAGCAAGTGTTGAGTCTCTATTGGAAGAACGTAACCAGCGGCCTTCAATATATCTATGACTTCATTTGCCTGTTCTGAACTAACGCTAGCTATGACTTGTGCGTAGACCTTCTGCCATATACTATCTGTGGCATCATACCAATTGTTACAGATGTTGTCGAATATCAAACGCAATACAGCTGCTAGTAGGTTGGCCCCGCTAGTCAAAGATTGAGGGTGATGAGCTGTGCTGGTCTCTAGGGGCAATTTGTATTGCTTCAACTTCAAGAGATTGGCGGCAAGCTCTGGGGCAACTCGGTAGTTGTGTAGGCTGTGTGGTGCCGATGGGGGAGCACAGTCGACTAGTCTCTTCCACGTCACAGGAACACGATCATGGGGTGAAAACTTGCGAACCTTTTCTCCGTACTTGTCACCCAACTGCTCCCTTAGTAGTATATCGTCGACGGGACAGAACACAGTAGAGCTTGTCATGAATTCGACAGGAACCATGCCTGTGAGAATGTAAAGTGCATAAGACGAGTCAAACAGTAGGTCATGGTAGCGGTCTTGCGGACCGCCAAAGCCATTGCTTGACAAAAGACTTCGGATACAAGCCCACGGCTTTTTCGATAGAAGCGGTGAGCAGAGCGATAAGGCAACTAACATGTCTTCACTGGAGAAGACGCAGGCCGAGACATCGATGACATCAAATGAGCTTAGAGCTGGCTTTTCTGGCTCGAAGTCGGAGGATTCTTGAGGAAATTTGTTGCAATTGTATATCCAGGAGCAGAAGCTTCGACTGGACTCCACTATGAGCCGGATCACGAACTGCTTTGATGCGGCTAGGTTTTTCTTGAGTGCAGTGCGTATATCTGACAACTGCATTAGACCCTCCATCATCAAGTTCTCTGCGGCCAGGATCTGACGATCATATGTGTAGTCTACATCAGCACTAAGTATGTTAGGCTCTTTGAAAAATAAGCCGGCCATATGATACCCGGTAGCTTCATGGGGTGGCGGAATAGGTGATGCTTGAGCACGTGCTGGTCTGAATGGGTTGGAGATACATGACTGGCCAGTAGTTGCTTTCTCAGAGCAGATATCCATGCCGGTTGTTCGGTATGTTGCTAGAGCTGGGAGAAGCTGTTTCTCTACTCTTTCATGTTCAATCTTAAAGGGGAGCCGTAAGCTTGCCTCGGGCTCCTGTGTGGATAATGCATCTTGGCCAGGTTTGGTGCTAGCTGGAGCCACTGCAAACACTTGCTTAGTACGTTCGGCAGTAGTTTCTGAAATCCGGCCAAGAAGATCAGAGAAGTGATCACGGCAGTAATTAGTCAAACGGAGGCCAACTGCGTAGTACGGCGAGGCAACGAAGGCTTCTTCAGTTTCAAAGATATCGTAAAGTTGGTCGCAGACAAACTTGACCTTGGCATAGAGCTTGGTGCTGATGACAGAGGCATGATAGATTTCGTATGTTTCCCTTAGGGAAAACACGGGATGTTTTTCCCGGCGATCTCTGCAGCTATCTATAAGAAGCACTAGAAAGAAAGTGCTAAGTTCTATATAATGTGTTACTAAAAAGAAATATATAAATGATGCATCGAAGAATTTGTTGTACTCACCAAAGCAGGGTAGGTCGCCAAATGTAATGCTAATATCGACATTGCGGGTCACTTTGATAGATTAGTTGCCCAATCCTTGGTAACGACGCTATTATTCGGGCTCAACTTACAGTTCTCCTCATGGATGAAAGTGTACATCAGATTCCGGATATCCAAAGCATCGACAGAAAGCGCCGTAGCGTCTGCTTCAGGCGGAATCAAGTTCGTCAAGGCAAATCCATTGTCGATGGTCCGCTGTAGGCTCGGTGTGATATAGTCCATAGCGGTACTATGAGTAAAGCCTAGAGGCTCAGCAAGTAAATCTAGTTGCTAACAGTATTGGTTGAGTACTGTAGTACTATCGGATAAAATAATGAAACAAAATCTACAAGAAGAAGGTAAGGTTCGGAAAATACCACCAAAACCTAGGAAACAGAAAATGGATGGAAACTCAAGAAGCAGAGATAACCAAATCAAAAAAGGTATCGAAACATGAAGATATTAGAAGAATAACTAAACAAGTCTTGATCTCCTCACTTGCAAAACTGCCCGCATCGAGCCATTCAAAAAGGTGAAGTTGTAAAGTGGGGCAGCGTAACAAAACAAGCCAAGGACTTTGAATGGAAGTTGCTCTATGGGGAAGGTGGGGGGCGGGGCAGAGGAGGAGAAGTACAGCAACTGCGATTATACAACTACATATAGTTAATTACATAAATAGTTGAGTACAACTCCGGATATCAAGTTATGGCCAATTATTGCAAGAAAATACACGACGAAAAGGCATTTTTGCTCTCTTATATGATTGGCAAGCCATTGACTCCAATTAAGCGAACGAAAAACAGAGGAGGGGAAGGCATTAACCAAAAAGAACCCCCTCCTTCTCTTTTCTACATGCAAGTCTTTCAGCTCTTGCAGGGCCTAGACTTCTCCTACGAAAGACGAACAAGAGTAGTTGCCTAACCAAAGGAGCCACAGTCTAATCGACACATATATTTACAGTAGATTACTAACATCACAGTATGTTATGTGACAAATAGAAGGAGAAAAAGATGGTATGTTATGACTTTGGTTGGTTATATTAACTGGAATAGAATTCACAAACTGGCTTTTTTCTTCCATTCGATCATATTACAATAAAGAAAGAAAGATAAATAAACACAGTAAGATATGCGAATAGGATAGAAACAAATCAACACACAAACGAAGATTACATTACAGGCCATCTTCGATCAATGAACAAACAGTAAGTGCTGACAGCTTTAAAACAATATTTCCTTTTTTTTTCTGCAAAAGGGAACAAGATCTTGATGCAGAGAGGTAACAAAATTTGTGAATAGACACAGAGATGAGGATAAACAAGACCTTCAAGCAAAATAAAAATAGCGAGCCAGGGAAAATAAGGAACAAGACGAATCGAGATCCCAAGATAAAACAAGAAAAAAAGACCTCTATCCTTCCACCAGGACCAACAAAGATATAACTAGAAATCAAGAATAACAAAGTCACATGGAAAACATTGCGTGTAACGCATAAAAACAGCCAACGAAAACAAAAAGAATAGGCACACCCTAAAGTACTTATTTCTGTCAATTCAAGAACCAAACAATAATAAAAGAACCGAGAATTCCCTTTCCACCATCAAAGGAACAAGACAAAAAAGACAGTCGAAAAAAATCCCCATAGGCTACGAGCCACGAAAAAAACAAGACTAGAAAAACAAGAACCCGTCTTTTTCTATGATACACAAGATTGGAAAAAAAAACTATGGACATTGAATAGAGCCAATAGAAACAGATGGGGAGAAAAAGTTGGAAAAAGAAACGAGATGATAAACGGAGGGTGCGGAGAAGAGTTTAGATACCACAAGATAGAGAACATCCAGGTAAGGACGAGTTATATCATAACCTGTTGATGACGAGAAAACATTAAAAAGAGGATCCGATAAAAAGAAGGACCAGAAAAGGAAAAATAAAGACAATTGCCAGACTCCAATTTCCCCCCTTCCGTCCAGCAAAAAAGAAAAGATGACGATAAATAACCAAAAAACCCGCTTGTAAGAGTAATAAAAAAAATATAGAACCACCAGAAAAATAGCCAAAAGAAGGAAAATAGATGCAATGAGACGCCTGAGCATAGAATATACACACGATATAAACCAGAAACAAATTCTAGACAACCAACATGATTTCCGTTGTCGAGTACTAAAAAAAAGAAACAAAATCCGAAAGAAAAGAAAACAGGCGAGTATGTAAAAGAAAAGTAGAAAAGAAGTAAAGATAGAAGAAGAAAAAAAAGGTGGTCAGCCATCAAGACGGCTCGGGCAAAAATCTTGATTCGAAATGCAGCAATAACTGATTGGACAACAAGAAACCCAAGAAACCCCCCCAAAACTCCGCTTTGGATACTTTTTTTTTCATTTTTCTTCAACTTTCTTTACTCTTGCATGACAAGTTCTTCTTTTTTCCCACTCTCTTCTGTTTGCCAGTCCTTCACTAACAGCGTTACGTGCTAGAAAAGAACATCTCTTCGGTAGACGGAAACATGCTGACCGCCTCGAACTCCTCGTCAAACTTTTGCATCATCATCACACTGGCAGAATCACGATCCAATCCCAGACCATCATTACCATAGCCGTTGATAAGCATCTCGTCTTCAGAAAGGGCAGTGGCTTGCGACATGGATGACGACGAAGAGCCCACCGGGCCGCTTAACACAGACATTAGTGATTCGTCCATAAGGCTCGATGATGATACCGGCCCGCCAGCAACTGACACCGGATCTGACTCGAAAAGACGGTTGTTGTTGCATGGCGTCGGTGGGTTAGACTTTGATAGTTCAGGTGGCGTGTTATACTCGCTTTTGATGTGTGGTGAGGAACGCGCGACGGCAGAGTCAAGAATGGCTTTAGGCGACACATAAGAATGTGGGCTGGCGCCGACTGTTGTCGCGGCCGAGAAGGTACCAACCAGCAAACCTGAATGGCCACCTGCGATGAGATTAGGATTCGAAACGCCAGTAGTTCCAATAGGCATTGGTACAACAACACCCGGAATCACGCAGTCAGCGGTAAGATTGACATCCAGGAGACCAAACTCAGAATCATCGTCCATGTCAAAATCGTTCCGTGGCGAGTCAGGACCCATTGAAGATTCCGATGAAAACGACGATGTAGAACTAATCGACAGATTATTCTTTCTCCGCGTACGTCCCGACTTCTCGGCGCGGGCCTCAGCATCCGGCCGCTTCTTACGTGGCCGGCCACGCTTGACAACTTTCCGAACGATTCCATCGAAGGCACCGATACACATGCCGCGCTGGCGATGGCGTGTAAGCGCATCGTGGCGCGCAAAACTGTTTCCACACTCGCATGGATACGGCTTGATGCCCGTGTGAATCTTGGCGTGGCGCTTCAGATCGTGCTGACGCACAAAGCACTTGTGGCACGTTGGACACTGGTATTGCCGATCGTTAAGATGTGTTTGCACATGTGACTTGATGTTCTCTTTGCGTCCAAATCTCTTTCCACATTCCTCAAACAAACAACTGTATTTGTTGTCGGCCTCGGGTCCCCGGATATACTGTGCAATGTCTTCGATCGTGATGCCTGTCTCCGTCTTCGTCTCTTCGATGTTGATGCTGGCAATCGACGCGGCGCTAGCCATGCTAGCCATTGATTCTGTGCGGCGATGGGGTGAGCCGCGATTCATGCGACCTTGTATCGAGGCTTCCATATGCTGAGCCATGTGGGCATGTGTAAGTGTCGGTGGGGGGTTAAGAACACCCTTGACACCATGGCCCATATTGGGATGGAACATCATGTTAGGTCCATCAGACGACACCATGTTCATGATAGCATGCTGGTACTGTGCCATCTCTGGGTTGACAAACTCAGAGGCTGCTACGTATTGGCTCTGCAGCTTCATAAACTCAGTGTTAACATTCCCCATGTTTAGATAGCCAGCCGATGGTGGCTGTGACAGACCACCTGCATCGTTGAAGTTCATCTGCTTCACTGGCGTATTTGGGACTGTTTGTTGGTGTTGCTGTTCGGCTTGTTGTCGCATCTCATCAAATGTTGTCATCATACGGCTAGGCTGCTGCTTGCGGATCGGCTTGACAGTCTCTTCCATTGACTCGTCATAGCCCTCTTCGAAGCGTGCGGGGGGCTGTTGTGATGGTAATTGTTGTGACTCAGAAGATAATGGTGTATTGGTAGGTTGTGAGGTTTGTTGTTGTGATTGATTCTGGTTGTCTTGATCAGGACGTTCTTGCGGCGTTTCCATGGGAGTAGGGGGCATGTAAGAAGCCGATGCTGAAGCTGCTGTTGACGGATTGGCTAACTTGTTAGCGGACGTTGGTCACTGGGAATATTGGCATTGGGGCATGATTGTATTGCCTAGATGCATCTGCAGGGGGTGGGGAGGAGTGAAGTTCTGGGGTTTTTTTTGTTCCAACTTACAAGCCACGTTCTGATTATTAGTTGGCGTGGAAGGTCTGGCCGTTTGACCAATATTTTGTGTCTGGCTGGCAGCAGCAGCATCTAACGTGCCCATAGTCTCGAACTTGGTGACACGGTCCATGATACCATTGCTGATACGACGTGAATGCCGGCGAGCCTGCTCCTGGGCCTGTGCTTGAGCCTGGGCTTGAGCATACATTTGTTGCTCTTCTTCGGAGATCCAATTGCCGCCGGAGCCAGGCGTTGGGCTTTCGGCGTATACAAACGACGGGGTAGCCAGTGGACTATCAGCGTTGAAGAAGTCGAACTCCTTGCCAACAATCGGAGCGCTATGCAGAGCATTCATGTCCGGGTTAAAGCTGTCAAAGTGAATGGGCGTGGTGTCATAGCCACCAGCGTCGAAACGCTGAGAATGCGGTGTTGAGTGAGGGGAAATGAGATAATTCTCTTGCTCAGTCATCAATCCAGCATAACCACGAATGCCCGAGCCACCGTGGTGAGCAGTGGAAATCGGAGACGATGTCGGGTGGACTCCGGCAGCCATGGCGACAGCATTTTGCCGGTTCGCCAACACTTGACGACGAGTGTCTAAACTCAAGCCACGGCGATGACTCATGGCCTGTCGCTGCTGACGAAATCCAGCACTGTTGGGCGCTGCCATGGGTTGCTGTTGTTGTTGTTGTTGCTGGATGAGGCCTGGCGGCGCAATCTTAATGGTGTCGAAGTTGGCATTGGGTGTAGATTGTTGGCGCTTGTGGCGGCGCTCCTGCAGCATCTGCTGTCGGTTCTGGTGAATCGCACTGGGAGGTGCGTGAGAAGACGAGATCATCATGTGTGGAAGTTGGAGTGGGATGAATATCAGCCCGGCTCAAGTCAAACAATGGGGGGTGTGAGTTAGGGGCTCGATGAAAAGGAGACGGGGGCTCGGCTTCTCCTAAGAGTAGGAGACGCGAACTCCGATCAGCAACTTGGCCGCAAAACAGATCACCAAGCTGCCAAAGAATACGTGCAGTTCACTACTATGGCTACACGAGAAGCCGCGGACGGCTGGCGCTCTGGCGACAAAGGCCGGGCGATCAGTAAAGATCAGTAGCCAGACGTTTTGCTCTAAAGAAGAACGAATCCGTTCAGGGTCGGCACGAGACAGGTATGGAGAAATGCAAGTATAGCGCAGCACAACAAAAAGGGTCCAGTCCTGTCAGTGTAAGCGTCTTTTTTTCTTCTGTGGCAGATTGAAGCGATTCAGAGCGTCGTCTAAACGGGTCGGTTTCGTGCTGATAAGCGACTGGGGAGCAGCAGTAGCAGTAATTGAGGCTGATGACTGTTGAACTGGCATGCAGGGAAACGCGCGTGCGTGTGAATGGGCTGTCCTTTTGTCTTATATAGTATTATTATATATTAATGTTGAGTGGGCAGGCGTAACTCGGTGTCCCGAAGAATCGACTGCAGCATACGTCGTCCTGTGTAGTGAGATCCGATGCAGATGCGGACCGGTTAGTGAAAATGGTAAGTATGCGTTGGCGATGATGTAAGCAGATGCCACGATAAGTAGCGACGCAACTCGACGTGGGTTGCGGTCAAAGAGCTTGCAGGTCGGCCAACATGCAGCAGCAAGGCAGGCAAGCAAGCACGCAAGGACACAAGAGTCGATCGATGGACGGCAACCTCAAGCGATGATTGTAATTGGTCTTCGTTGCTGGTGATAGTGACGATAGTAAAGAAGGTGACGTTGCTGTTGTAGATTCAGTAGTAGTTGGTTGTGTCGCGAGAATACGGAAGGAACCAAGAGGCTGACAAAGTTCAAGAACGACAAAGAGCATGTCAAGAAGAACAGGAAAAGAGAAGAAAGAGAAGGAACCTCTCATGCAATATCCAGATCCGGGAGGGGATCCATTGATGAAGAACAGCAAGAGCGGCGCCGACGCAGGCCAGAATAAAGAGAGAAAATCTCGTCTCGTTTTGGCGTTGCTATAAGCCTTCCTTCGCTGCGCTCGTTTTAGGCGTGTAATTGCACATGGTTCCAAAGGACGCTTTATTTTCGACTTTTGAGAAACCCCGTCTTCGCGATGTTTATTGGTTGCACGTTGCTATGGCAATGCTAGGGGTGGCCGTAGTAGAATGTGAGAAAGAAGGCCATAACCAGGCCAGCGGCTGACAGGATTATAGTGCTCCACAGCAAGTTCTAGTGACTCTGAGCCGCTGTATTTCGGCGTCATGCACTATACACCCCCTTGAGGCTATCACTACGGTATCTGTCACCCCCTTCGCTCTTATTGTCTGTCTCTTCATCTCTCTCGTTCTCGTCTCTCCCCTCAAGCCCGAGCCCGGCTGCGCTCATATTAGAGGCACGGCAGCCAACAACCAGACCAGCAACCAGCAGCACAAACACTGCCAACGTATCTCGACTATTCTGTGGCCACGTCGTTTTCCATGAGGTGCCAAAGCTGCTTCCACCGCGACCACGACTATGATTATGATGAGACTATGTATGACTATGACTGCTTCAGACGACACCACCTTGCTGTGTCTTCCTTTGGTGCGATCATGGCGAGTCAGGCCTTCTGTCTTCTGGGCCATCCAATCTCGTAGATGTCTCCTAAATTGAACAGGAAAAACCCTACCATCACCACGACACGGTTCACGTCTAGGGTCGGAGACAAGATGGACAAGAGACTAATTCCAACATGCTGAAAGCATATGCACGGAGTCTAGTTTGTCAATTTCGTGATGGCGTTTTTCATAAAGAATATGCATATCTCCTGCTTACTCAAGCTGACGGCTAAAATAACAAGAACAGTTAAGTAGCCCTGGAAGCACGGCCGCTGACCTCTTAAACCTGCATTAGAACAGCCGAACCGATGCCTGGGATTTGAATTTGTAAATATATGTGAATGAAAACCTTGGCCAGGGCCTGGCTATGGGCTATGGGCAGATGAAGTGCAGATTGCATGGAATTGGCATGTTTGGACCTGGTTGCTTTGGAACATGGAAGAACAGATAACACTATGTAGAAGAAGTATATAAATAAAAAATAAAAAATAAATAAAACCATTGTTACTGCCTGTATAAACGGCTGCGAAAGTGCATACCCGGGGTCCTGGGAGCCTATTAGACCAGGAATTAAATCAGCTTTTGGGGAACCAGGTTATTAAACCAGACCAGGCTCTAACAAGATAGTAAGTACAATATGTATAAAACTAGAAACTAGTAATTAGACCAGGAACCTGCGAGATGGAGGGGGGCCTCTGTTGGCCAATGTGCTCGGTCCTCTGGCCGTGTGACGACTAGAATTGCTAAAGTGTTTGCAGCACGGCATCATTTAGTTAAGATGGTCAGTCATCACAGTAAACAACCTGTTTGGCACACGAAAAGATTGAATATTACACCTATTTTTGCCGACTATCGTATCGTTGTTTGGCTCAAGTCCTGGCGCGACTCTATCAAACTCATCCAGCGGCTGCAATAATTAGGGGAGAACGAGAACCAATGGACTGGCTTTCTTTTTTTTCTTTTTCTTTCGGTCTTCAAACCCTTTATTCTCTCTGATCTATCTGATCTCTTATGTTACTTTCCCATCTTACTCGACTTTCACTCTTCTTCCTCCCAGTATCTCATAGTAACCAGGATGACCACCCCCTCCATCCCGGATCCAAGCTTCGTTCACCCAACGACGACGCGCCGGGATCCAAAAAAAAAGAAAAAAAAGAAGAAAAAAAAAGAAAACAGTAATACTAATTATACTATCAATACTACTATTAGACTAGCTCTGCCGGCTAAAAGAACGAACAGCGTCTTGCTCTTTCGTCTCATATTGCGCATTGGCAAGGCCTCCTTCGCTGTCTTGGCCGGTCCCAAGAAAATAATTTCTCCTGCTCTAATATGTATGTTTGTCTGAATAAAGATCGTTGAGCCCTCGCTTTTTGGGTGTTTGTATATATTTTGTATGTGGCACTCTCAAAATATGAAATGTGCTGAATATGCACTTAATCCCCAGCTCGGCGGAACTTCACCCTTGGCACACGTTCTATCCTGCTTCTATTTGTGCCCATGTATGTTTTAGTGTATATGCAGGTATATGAATGTATATGTATGTACATATCTGTATCTGTATCTCTGACTGTATATCTTCTCTATTGTAAAGTCATACGTACTACATGTATATGTATATACGCTACAAAACTACAGTCTTTCTTGATTACAGCTATAAATGCATATCTTTGTGTTGAATTTCATACTCTGGTACCTTATCATGTTTTACGAATTTGAGCCCTCCAATGTCTTAACTTATATGTTGACAGATCTACCTACCAACAAGATAACATTTCTCCTTCTTACCCTCCTTCACGCCCTGTTTCTCTCCCTCTTTTCTTTATCTTTTTTTGTTCCCAAAGTGTGACCTGATCGCAGGGATCAAATGGGGGTTTACAAGTCCTTATGAAGTAAACAAAATAGTACGATAAAATCAATATAAAAGATCGTAATCAAAGCCCTCCCAAGAGAAACAGTCCAGCACATCATGTTACCCTCCTGCATCTGAACCTGCATATGCATATGCATCTGCTTTTGCATCTACAGATATATAGCGACTATGCATACAGATTTGTATATAAGCATATATGTACATATGCTCCTTTAGACGCTAGCTGTTCCAAGATATTGTAGCTGCAGCTGCCTTCCTCTCATCCTTGATCAGACGACACAGCCAGTCTTATCCGTGTCTTGCCCTCTTCTCTCTACTCAGAAGAGAATTGAATAAGAAAGCAAGAAATCATTCAACATATTCTGTCAAATATGCCCAATTCCCGTGTTATTCCATATCGTGTGTCCTGAATACTGCTGGACATCTTAGCTACGTCGTCATCATCATCTTCTTCTTCTTCTTCTTCTTCTCCTCTTAAGACCCTGCCCGAGCTTTCGTGTCTAGGTTTGCTGAAGGGCTTAGGCTTGAGCTCAGACTTACCTCTTCTAATATATTTATTGCATGTTGTGAGAATATTATCTTTTTTTTATTAATTATATTGTGCCGGCTTGTTGACTCTTCTTGTTCACTGCCACTGCCTCGTTTAGATAAACAATTGATGCAACCATTCGAACAATGGTTCGCCAAAAGCTTGAGCTTTTCATTCTTGCCTCTTCTTGTCTGTTCTTTCTGTGTCTATCTTTTGATTTCGTGACATATGAATACATGAATACAACCAGCTGATCGAAACACCAAGAGCAATCAAAGTCAACAACGTCATTTCTTTCATATGCTGGGCTGCAACCAGGGGCAACCGGTGGCGCCTGGAAAACGATATTGCATGTTTCCGGTTTTAGGTCTCCTAGTTCTACCATAGGAACCAATAGCTTCTGTGTTTCTTTTTTTTTCGTTTTATCCTGCTTTTTTGATTGTATTATCTATTTACATGTGTTAAGTCTCATCCTGTTCCTGATTCCTCTCACAGCTCGGCAAGATGTGGCGCGCCCAATGTATCGGAGAAATAAGGTCCTTTGTCTTGGACAAAGGTCCTCCCGGCTTGATTGGGTGATTTTATTTGGCTGGCTGCTCAATGAGCTCCCAATGGTAAGTAGTATTTGAGTTTGTATCTAGCTAGTGGTACTGTGATATGTGAATGTATATTTATACAGAGATATGCTACATATGTATTACCTACTGTGATTTCCGTTCAACAAACTCAGGTTTCTGGTTAGCCATCGCT
The DNA here is from genome assembly GCA_001513805.1 of Davidsoniella virescens. NCBI lineage: Eukaryota > Fungi > Ascomycota > Sordariomycetes > Microascales > Ceratocystidaceae > Davidsoniella > Davidsoniella virescens. The sequence continues at coordinate 92,771 of LJZU01000146.1, forward strand.
ACTTACTCTAGTACCAAGAGTCGATAATGTGTCCAGACTCTTTCTCCTCTCCCTCATATTAACAAAAACGGGAAACCCACTACAAAATGCACTGCCATCCATCAAATATATACGTATCTATACCCGGGTCAGGAAGCAATACTAGGAAATGTATAAATATAAAATATAAAAAGGGACCCTGATGTGCCCAGACTTTGCAAAGGCGCGTGTCACGGCAACCTTAGAAACATGACCCGTTGAGGCAGATGAGAGGGTTACGTCTTGTTGACTAGACAACTTTTTTACGGCCTTAATCAGGAGATCATCGGTTCAGCCTGGCTCAGTAACACTGGCTAACGAGGAAACAAGAACAAAAGAAAGAAAAAAGAAAGAAAGAAAAAATTTACATGCCTTGATGGAAAGTAACCGTAGCTATGGTACAAATATCCAACGAACGCGTAACATTATGAACATTATCGGAATGTATGTATCATGCGGAACATACATCTGATGTACAATGTAAGATCCAACAAATTTCATTAGTTTTGGCTTAGGGTTTATCCATAACATAACCCTGTATATCCTTAATTTCTATACATGTGTTTTTTGCCTTTTGGTCTGACTTACAGATATTTGATAAATCTGTACCGTAGATATATAATAATTTTGTACGTGTAATTTCACCCGCATTCATATCTGGTTATACATTAGACTGTGTCCGATACCGTAAATGTCTACTGATCGTTCACTAATACTTATTTTATCTCATTAGATGACTAACAAAGAGCTTGCTTGTATTAGTATACTTAATTGTTCGTGGTGCCATGTCTGTAGGTAGCTATGTAGTTAGCTCCACAGTAGAGCTGTGTCGAATTGGGGTTGGGGTTGGTTCTGTTTGTTTGATTGTCTAGCTAGTCTAGCTAGCCCCTTATAGAGCTGGAGCTTCTCATCTCATCATTTTTTTTTGCCACCACACGGGGACAATTGAATTTAATTGTTCACTAAATAACAATGGATTGAATGCTGATGGATGACTCGGAGAGATAGACCCCTTCACGTGGCGATTTGTCGTGAGAATCCCTTTGGATATGGAGTACCTTGAGCCATGACATATGTGGACATTCCAGTGGTTGCTTTGATACAATTAGATACATCCAACGGGATCGCAATTTGCCGCTGGCACTAGGGAGAACAAAAGGATGTTGAGATGAAATCAGATTAGAATAGCAGTAGGCGATAGTAGACTAAGTTGCTAACAAGCTTGACAACTAGACGCACATACAGATATATAACACACAAAACAGATAGTTATACATACAATAGAAATGGGGATCTCAGGGTCTATAAACAAACCTAATTTGGCTTAATAAGTCAACAGTGAGAAACAGACAAATATCAAGCGGCCCGGCACGCCTGTTTCCACACCACCTAATCTCAACCGCATATATATACATACAAATTTGGACATATAAGACTGTATGTAGTTGTATGACTCTGGGCTGATGTCAGGATGCATGCCTCGGGACAGGCCAACCCGCATTCTCCAGAAAAAGCAGCATGCTTAGTTAGAGTGTCTGCAGAGCCAATATTAGAGTAGTAGTAGCAATATTGGTCGTAGTGCATGCGGCCAGTACCCTCTCTTCTTGTTTCTGGCCTTAGCTGGGCTTGTGACTCGTTTCGTACCTTAGTTCAATTGGGATTCGCAGCCAGGCTCTTTTCCGGGCTTTCTCATTGGGCTACAAGGTACCAAGTGCCTGCTATTTACTAGCCAAAGCATGGTTGAGCGATGATTGGGAAGGGAGTAAAGGACTCTTGAAGGGTTCCGAGAGACTTTAGTTGATGAGTGCCAGAAAAGCCTCGGTGTCCATCCCATCTATCCATCTGGGCTGACCCCGGAACGCAGCACCAAAAGAGAAGAAAAGATAAGTCAAGAGATATGCAGCTGATGCATGTGATGTGAGGCTCCTTTGATGCCAGCTTGCATGCTGCAGCACAACTGGCAGCGACAACTCACAGCAACAAATCAGCTTCAACGACACGGATGTTCGCTAGCATGAGCTACGAGCCGTCTCTATTGATGACGCGAGGATAAATATCTGCACATTTAGTAGTTTGTCGTTCTGGCTAGGCTGCACGTGTTCTCGCCGCTGTCAACCGCCAGGGCCAAAAACAGAAGGTGTCCATATGATGTAGCCGCAAAGTACACAAGAAAGAGGGAACGAAAACTACTTCGCTAACCCTAATACAACCACCTGAAAGGCTCGCCAATTTTGTTGACCTTCCCCTCCCGCTTCTTTTCTCCCACGATTGCTTCTGCAAGTTGCTGCTGCTACCACATCAAGGGCTTATTTTTTTTTTCCCTTCCTTTTTTTTTTTTTCGCCTACTCTGTACTGCATCCAATTGTTGCTCCATCGCGGCTGGCAGTGCGAGACCTTTCCAGACGAAAAAGATCCCCCGAGATATCATTTTTTTCCCCGTCTTTAGTCTGCAGCATCTTTTCCGGCATTCTTTGCCTATCAACCAGCCACCCGATAGAGAGACAGACACCCTCCTGGTCTGCCTAAGCTGCATTTCTGACCTTCCCGACTATCTCTCGACGGCACTGTAGCGCTATCTTCATCAGCTGCCGCTGATCCTGCCTCAATCATAGAAATCGACGGCCCTATCTACGGCTCTATTCCGTTCTCCCGACTCTGCCCGCATTTGATATCCCGTAAACATGTCTTCCAACACCATGCGCAGTACACCCAGCCGGGCCCAAAACCGGGCTTCTATCCTCAATAGCACCAACGCTGCCGCCGGCTCTAGTGTTCCGCCACCTGCTAGCCCCGCTGGCTCCGGCATTCCCAGGCCCGTCGAGGTGCACCCGCCGCCTGCCGAGCCCGTCAATTCGTCCGTCAGCGCCAGTCGCCAGAAGCAGACTAAACGCGATGAGGTGCGTAGCGATTCCGGAAAATAACAATCCCCCGTCCCCTTTTCCCTTCACCTGCTGTGACGACCTCCATTGGGAGGAGAAAGATAAGAAAGATACTGTTTTTGAGGACAATGAGGGGTCGTGATACAGCTTGGCTTGGTGACGTCCAAACGTAGCGCTGCTGCTGTTGGACGTTCATGCTTTTCTTGTCACATACCAATCTGGACTAGCTTGCTAACCCCTGGTCCGTTCGCATATAGGCCATTCGCCGCAAACTCGAGAGCGACCTCTCCAAGAAGAAGCACCTCACCACCCGCGCTCGCCATTCTCGCAAGGCACCACCGGGAACTGTGCTGTCTCTGAAGCCGAGTCCGGCTCTGCAGATCAAGCCTGCAACAACTGTCGCCGAAGCTGCCCAGCTGATGGCTGCCAAGAGAGAAGACTGCGTGCTTGTAACCGACGATGATGATCGCATTGCCGGTATCTTTACCGCCAAGGATCTGGCCTTCCGTGTTGTTGGCGCCGGATTCAAGGCCAACAGCGTCACCATTGCCGAGATCATGACTAAGAACCCGCTGTGTGCTCGCACCGACACCAGTGCCACCGATGCCCTGGATCTGATGGTGCGCAAGGGCTTCCGCCATCTGCCTGTCATGGACGAGAACCAGGACATTTCGGGTATTCTGGACATCACCAAGTGCTTCTACGATGCCATGGAGAAGCTGGAGCGCGCCTACTCGTCGTCGCGCAAGTTGTATGACGCTCTTGAAGGTGTACAGTCTGAGCTGGGCTCCAGCCAGCCCCAGCAGATCATCCAGTATGTTGAGGCTCTTCGTACCAAGATGTCTGGCCCGACTCTAGAGTCTGTCTTGACTGGCATGCCCCCCGTGACCGTCAATGTGCGAACCTCCGTCAAGGAGGCTGCTCAGATGATGAAGGAAAACCGCACCACTGCTGTCTTGGTGCAAGACCAGGGCCAGATTACCGGTATCTTTACCAGCAAGGACGTTGTTCTTCGCGTTATCGCTCCCGGTCTGGACCCTAACACCTGCAGTGTTGTCCGTGTCATGACTCCCCACCCTGATTTTGCTCCTATGGAGATGAGTATCCAGGCTGCTCTACGCAAGATGCATGGTAAGTTTGCTTCCTTAATCATAGAAGTGAATGGTTAAAGTTTCACATGCTAATTTTTAATGATTGATAGATGGCCACTACCTCAACTTGCCTGTCATGAATGACTCAGGTGAAATCGTCGGTATGGTCGACGTTCTGAAGTTGACTTATGCTACTCTAGAGCAAATCAATACCATGTCGAGCGGCGACAGTGAAGGCCCGGCCTGGAACAAGTTCTGGATGTCACTGGACCACGAAACCGAGTCGATGGTTTCTGGCGAGGGTAGCGCTATGCACCACGGCACCAACCTGGGCTCACGTATGATGTCACCTGATTTGACCCGCGAACGTATCAACGACAGCCTAGCGCCTAATGACTCAGCTTCCCATGTTGGCATGGACTCACCTCCCCGGTCTGCTCTGGATATGCCCGCTGTCCAGATGTCGCCCGCTGACATCCCATTCCCCTTCAAGTTCAAGGCTCCCGGTGGTCGCGTGCATCGTTTACAGGTGACTGCCTCTCAAGGCATCGAGACCTTCATCTCCAATGTTTCGTCTAAGCTGGGATCCGATGTTGATTTGATTGGAGGTACTCCCATCGTGGAGGATGGCAAGGTCGACGGCAGTGGATACGCCCTCAGCTACCTCGATGATGAAGGTGATACTATCTCTATCACCACCGACAATGATCTGCTTGAGGCTATCATCATGGCACGCACGCGTCGCCAGGACAAGGTCGATCTCTTCGTACACGATCCTGACAAGGCGCCAAATGCTATCGAGCAGTCTACACCTATATCTGCACCTGCTGTCCGCGAGCGCCGTAAGCATTATGAGACACCTTCGGACAGCGAATCGGACGACCGCTCTTCGGTGCGTAGATCGCGACACTCGCGTAATCACCACCACCACGTGACGGTTCAGGACCAAGTCATTGCTGGCGTGCCTAACGAGCTGCTTTTGCCCGGTGCTATTGTCACCCTATCGGTTGTTATCCTTGGTGTCTTTACCATCTCCCGCTTAACGAGCCGGTAAACAAAAAAGAAGAATGGAGGGAGTATACCCCTAAAAAAGCAGAGGGGAATTTGAAGAAGACGAAGAAAACCCCGAACAAAAGAATAATATGGATTAAAAAAACATAAAAACTAAACATTTCTTCTTCATAAAGGCTATCATAACTAAGTAGAGAGTGCCATGCTTACGAACCCCTGGCTCTTTATTTCTAAGATAGTCTTTTGCATTTTTCTATGGTCAAAATATTATTGTTTTTCCTTTACTCGTTATATATCCTTTTCTTCTTTTTTTTTTGTCTCGGTCTTCCTCTTTCTTCTGAGTCTATCTTTCATTTGATTTTTTTTTCTATCTATCTTTCTTTATTTTTTTTTACCAATTTTTCTCTTACTTTGTGAGGGATCATAACGAAGCCAGCTTTTATTATTTTCCTCTCTCTCTTTTTTATACCTTTGTTTACTTTGTTTTTTTTGTTTACTCAATTCCCCCTCTATTTCATTCTTTTGTTCAATCACTTTTCTTACATACCCATAATTTTCAGTTGTATCAATCCAATGTGAAAACAGACTCTTCATTTTATTATCACGCCTTTATTTTTTTATCTTTTATCATCGCTATTCATGACTTATTGGTGTATACACTTCAAAATTGATGCGACTTTTTTTTGTCGATATATCGTTCAACTTGAGGTTGTGTCAGCTTGGCTTGTGTACATGACTCGGTTTATTTATAGAAAAAAAAGACATTGGATACATTGTGCTGGACTGTCTCTGAGTTAATGACGGGGCTAAATGCAAAGTTTGAGTGATTATATGGTGGAATTTTCTCGATATGCATAGATTGAAGCGCTCTTTCCTCATTCCCTCAGAAAAATCTTGGGTTCTTGATTCTTCTTTTCCTTCATTGGATATCGAGACTGTATTTTATTTTATATTCTTCATTACTTCAAGGTTTTTCATTCTTTCCATCTTGGCTTATCTTGCTTTATTTGGTTGCTTGGTCTTGGCTGAAGTCGTTTTTTTATCTTAGTGTATTCATCCATCCCCACTCCCAATAGTATTATGTTTTTCTTTTGTTTTTAGTGAATTTGAAATGGATATGATATCCGAACTTCATTGAATAATTTCTCTCGTGCATGTAATTTTTTAGAATCGATGGGATTATCGGTACATCATAGTCGTGATATTGAAAGTATGGTTTCAATTTGCATCAAGGTTTGTTGACATTCAATATATATCGTGGAGATGGCTGATTTCTCAAGTGAGATAATGTTCAAAAATATCTGAGTATGTTGGTAACATTCTTCTTTAGTCAATTGATATGCAAAAGCATGTTTTAAAGCTTGTTTACAGCTTCAAATAACAAGATTCTTCTGATATTCGAAGAAGACATGACGTTTGGATAATTATATCACGTGACCCGAAAATATGGACCTCCAGATCCAGTATCACGGTCAATAGCCTCGCCCGCCAAAAAAAGACGTTGGCTTGATTTTGGTGTGTGAGATCCTCCAAAGACGCATAAAAATTAGCCTTTGCAAAAATAAGACAACATGATAATACGGAACGCTATCTTACGGCAAGGTATGCTAGACCTACTACTGATTGCCCTACAAGCTTACCTGATGCCAAGAGCCTCAACAATGCTCGATATATCTTTTAAGAGAACATTGAAGTACCAGTTTGATCGCTAACGCCTTGTTTTCTTAGGCCGCCGCCTTGCTCTGGGACCGGCAACCGGCCAAATCAGAGCCCTGACTACCGATGGAACTCCTCCTTCCGTCTCATCCGCCACTCCTCCTCTGCCCACCTCAGCGACCGCCTCTACCCCTCCCAAACCGGCCAAGCGCAAGGAAAAGCTTCTACCACACCAGATCCTCGGAATCAGCGACGAAGAAATGGCAGCACCAGTCGAGCAAGAAGTAACTGCCCCGGAAATCAACTACGGCAAGCCGGTAGCTTCCTTTGACAACTCTCTAGTCAAGGACCTGCTCTCGCTAGCCAACACGGAGAACAACCGCGTCTTCCGTCGCGAGACTATGCAGATGAACAGTGCAGAGAAGCACTTGGGAAAGATGGGGTCAGAAGTGACGTACGAGTATTCGCCGGCGCGCATGCTTAAACAGCCGCCTCGTGCTGAGCAGGTATCGCTGGAGATGTTGATGGCGGCACAGACACACATGGGACACAATGCGAAGGTGTGGAACCCGAACAACTCCCGGTACATCTACGGTGTGCGCCACGGTATCCACATCATCTCTCTCGAGCAGACATTGGCTCATCTGCGTCGTGCTGCGCGTGTGGTCGAGGAGGTGGCTTATCGTGGCGGTAATATCCTGTTCGTGGGTACGCGGAAGGGCCATATGGAAGTCGTGGCTGCTGCGGCTACGAAGGCCAAGTCTTGCTACCTGTTCACGCGCTGGACACCTGGTTCAATCACCAACAGAGATAGACTTCTGGAAGGCTTGAAGGTGTATGTGGTTAATGAGCGCGATGAGATGTTGGAGGGCTTCGAGAAGCATGTGGATGATAGCAGACCGTTGACTCCGGATCTGGTTGTCTGCTTGAATCCAGTTGAGAACTACACTCTGTTGTACGAGTGTGGTCTGTCTAAAATCCCCACGATCGGTATCATTGATACTGATGCGGATGCTTCTTGGGTCACGTACCCCATCCCCGCCAACGACGACAGGTAAAAAAAGCCAGAACCCTTCAACATGATTAAATTGAACACAAACTAACACAGGTTCACAGTCTTCGTTCCGTCACTCTCCTGACCGGTGTCTTGGGTCGTGCTGGTCAAGAAGGCCAGAAACGCCGTCTTGCTGCTGCCAAACGTGGTGAATCTAGTTGGGAAACGCCCTTCGAGGTTGCCAAGTTCATGGAGAAGACTATCCGCCACCGCAAGCTAACTATCAAGTCTGAGCTTAGCAACTCAAAGTCGGAGAACATGTCCAAAGTCAAGCGCGATGGTGGTGATGTCGATGCTCAGCAGGAGTTGTGGCGCATGGTCGAGACTGAATTGCTAGGCCAGTCGTCTGAGCCTGTGCCAGTAGAGAAGATCACCGCGGATAAGATGATGCCAGACATGTAAAAAAGAACGCACAGAAAAGAAAGAAAGGGTATATATCAACTTGGGCATCGAAGTAAGGGGGGGGGGGGATTTAGAAAGCAGACAGTTGCCTTGTTGCTACAGTTGCTACGGGGTGCTTTTCTCTCTGTAAACTTGTATTATTATCTTGTATTTCTGGCTTACATTGCAGTTAAAACACTAAGAAAAGAATTCTTTCGGTTGTACTCTAACTATAAGTAAAGTATGAAGTCGTGTGTTGCATGATGGTATAGCTCACACAAAACCCTAAAATAACCCTACTTCGTTGCTAGGGAGCTGTCAATTAGTTCGCTTATTAGTAAAGCTAAGCCCTGTCGGCCTCATTGTACCAAATTCATTGTTTATAGTAAATTCTGTAGACCGCATCTGAAAACAAAGCGCGAATCGATACTTTGACGACCCCTCAATTGCAACCCCGCGCCCGCGAAATTCGACTCACTATAATATACTCTGGACACGACATTAATAACGCGGCATACGACATAGGGAAGATTTGCACAGTCTTTCCGTCTATCAATCAGTAGTAAAGATGGCGTATAATCACCACCGCATGAGCATCATCCCGCAGCAACAGCAGCGCAATCGCAAGAAAGAGCCAGAGCCCGACGCGTTTATGCTCTCTGATAAGGAGATTGTTGGCTGCATTACAGATATCGGTATCACGTTTACGATTGCGAACCTACAGAAGCCAAATCCCGTCCAGGTGCAGCAGATCTTCGAGTGGTTCGCTGAGCTTCTACTCAATGCTACACGCGATACGGTCGAGCCGGCCATGTGCGCAGCAGCCGAAGATGTGTGCGGAGAGTACGCTGATATAATTCCAGCTGATACACGCAATCTTATGGGGTTTTATGTGTCGCTTCGGCAGTTGCTGAAAGAGTGCGGTATCGCCGACTTCTGCTTTAACGATTTGTACAAGCCGTCGCATGAACGTCTCGTCAAGATATTTAGCTACGTCATCAACTTCATCCGCTTTCGTGAAAGCCAGACCAATGTCATCGATGAACACTTCAATCGCTCGCAGAAGATAAAATCTCGGATCGAGGCGTTGTATGTGGAGAATCAAGACAAGGAAGCTCTCCTGGATGAAATGCGCGTCAATCGTCAGACCATGGAGGTTCAAGTGCGCGAGAAGCAGATGCGTAATGAAGAGCTCAAGAAGACGCTGTTAGAGTTGCGGCGCAACCAGGGCGAAGTAGCAGCGCGCTTGGAGGAGGCAAAGATCAAGAAGAGCGAGCTGGCATCTGAGCTTGAGGCGAAGACAGCTACAAAGATCATGCTGAAGCAAGACAGCGCCAAACTACGTCCCTATGCGTCACAGAGTCCCTCGGCGCTACAGGCTAGTCTCTCCGATCTTAGCAATACACTCAACAGTGACCGCGCACATATTGACGCACTAGACCGACGTGCGCGAGCTCTACAAACCAGCGGTGACTCGTTCTCCGTAGTCTCGGCAGATGTGGCCTCGTGCATCAAGATACTCGACGAGATCGCCTCTGAACTTGCTAAAGAAGAAGACGAGAACGCCAAGAACGCACGACAGCGCGAGGCGCTCTCGGAACGCGGAAATAATGTCCGCGAAGTCGAGCGTGCGGAGACGATGCTGCAGAGACAGTTGCAGAAGTGGATGGAGCGCACGGAGAAGTTACGTGAACAGAGCACGATGAAGGCCATGGAGGCGAAAGAAAAGATGGAAGACCTTAGAGCGCTACACCGCAAGTTGACGGAAGAGCGTACAGACAAGGCTAAGGAGATGGAGAGAAGACGAGTACGCATCGAGCAGACTGAAAAAAAGGTAAGTCTTGTAAAAGCTTTTCTTAATTTGTATTACATATTACTAACTAGGTTGGCGTTCTAGATGATCGATCTCAAGGAGAACATCGAGAATGAGGTCCATGCGGCTTACGATGAGTATCTCAAAATGGAAGCTCATATCAAGCTGTATATCACAGAAATGGAACAGTCCATCTGATATGTGGCATATATATGGGATAGCCTATCATTCTTTTCATTTTGTTTTTCTATCAGTTGTCGGTTTTTATGATACATTTCACGCAGGCAGGAGGGATACCATTGGGCTGTTTTCTTTATGAAACAAGTTTCTTTTTCTTTTTGTTAATTGGTTGGCTTCTTTTTTGGCGTATGATGGAATGGAGGGTTTGTTCTATAATGTTCTATAATGTTCTTTATATCGTTGCTACATAGATAATTTGATGATTGGCGTCTTGTGGAATTACATATCCGCCTGTGTCATGGCAAATACTTCTTCTTGGGTCTCATGCTCTGATTCTTCTTCAAGTTCCTTCTCAGGCTTGATATCAACGCTAGTATCTTCTTCTTTGACTACAGGAACAGTCTTGTTATCCCAAGATATTGACTTATAACTAAACCATCTCTTTACGATATCACCAAGTGCGATAGTTCTTTTAGTTAGAACCGCATGTTTGCTTTGTTTGAATCCTAGTAAAGGGACTTGTTCGGTGCGTGTTGTGGACCACCAGTCTTGGGATACAGAAATAGTATCTTCCTTTTCCTGATCATTATTCAGGTTTTGAGGGACTGTCGGCGGTTCAATGAACAGTGGCCGGAGCTGAGATCGATATCCGGCATCAACCAGAAGAGAGAGTGTATTCATGAGACCTTGGAAATTCCATTCGCTGGTTTCACGGTGAATATCAAGCATTTGATAGACTAGCAACCATGATGAACCTAAGCTACGTGTGTATTTAGATTCGTCATCGTAGTCAGGTGGAGGCGGGAGTGGTGAGTCCTCTAATGTGAAGATTGAGAGAAAGGCGCGCAGATGGGACACGGTAGGCGTGAAGACAACACGGATATGTTTTGCGATAGCAGTTTGAAAAAGACTGGCAGCGAGTAAAGAGTGTCTTGTCCGCGCCTTCACACCGCCCGGAGCATCTGTAGTGCTAGAAGCAGCAACCTCGTCCTTCTGAATATCAAAGATGAGGGTGGCAAGGAACTGGTCGTAGGAAGCGCCGATGATCAAAGTCGTTGGATAGACATGGTTGGCAATGACGTACATAAGCAACTGCGTCGTCGAAGCGGGCGGCAAGAACACGGGCTCGGCGACATGAAGTGGTGGCGCGCCGGGCGTAGCATCGCAAAAAGGTGGGTTTTCAGCCATGAGAAGAAGGCTCAAGATGGAGGCGATGCGAAGCTTTGGTAGAGAGCTTCATGTTTTATAGATAAGATAGAGCGGGCGCTGTTGTCATTATTGCAGCGGCGAATAAATATCAAACTAGATGGTATAGATTGAGACCAAAAGTAAGAGAAGAAAGAAATAACTTTTCAAGTATGCGCAAACGGGTGCGATGACGTCGAAGAGCAAGGATATTGTGTCTAGGGTTAGTATATTGCTCGTCAGCTGAGTCAGCTATCAACCCTGAAATAGCAAGAAGCTAGCTAAATAAAACAACCCCACGCAAGCTTAATAGAGCAACGAACATCGCCAGCTTTAGCGAAGCTTCGTATTGCTTTATACAGCCAATTAGGCCCCGAAACTGTCTTATTGAATACAGTGTCTTTTTCTCGTATCGGCCGGGCCAATATTGACATAGAATCAGCAAAGATGGATTCAATAGCGCGGATATCTTCAATTCTCGAAAGCGGTAAGCCTCAACAACAGCAATGGCAAGGAAGGATAAGCAGGCCGGGTTTTACTGACGACTACGCGCATCTTTTCTTCTTTTTTGAATAGCTCGCGATTTGACACTCGATGCGGCTCAATCGTCACGGCTTAATCCGCGCTTCGCAAAACCGCTGGATCATGAACAGATTAAGAATCTCCTCGATAGTCGCAGCGATCGTGACATCTTAGACGGGCTTAAGCGGGTGATTGAGGTATGGATCCCTTCTATCAGCAATATACCTACTAGAAGCCCAAGTAGCTTTTGAAGTAGTCATATACAAACTAACTGACCATTATTCGTCTTCTTTTTTATGTTAGATGATGTACCGCAACCAAGCGACGCTGCCGTATTTCTCCTCCATCGTCAAGAACGTCGCCTCGCCGAACATTGAGATCAAGAAACTCGTCTACATCTATACCGTTCATCATGCCGAGCAAGACCCCGATGTAGCATTATTGTCTATCAACACAATCCAAAAGTCGCTCTCGGACTCGAACCCGCAAGTGCGCGCACTGGCACTCAAGACCATGTCGGGCATCCGAGTGCCCGTCATCAACCAGATCGTCTCTTTGGCTATCAAGAAGGGCGTAGCTGATATGAGCCCGTTTGTGCGCCGGGCCGCAGCCCTTGCTATTCCCAAATGCTACCGACTTGATCCGAGCCAACTGCCATCTCTCCTCGACTACTTGTCCACGCTTTTGAACGACAAGTACTATGTCGCAGGCGCCGCCGTCATGGCCTTCCTCGAAATTTGCCCCGAGCGCATAGATTTAATACATCAACACTACCGCTCACTAGTGCGCAAGATCATCGACATGGACGATTGGAGTCAGATTGCGACGATCCGCATGCTGACTTTCTATGCCCGCAGCTGCTTCCCGAGGAAGACTAGGAAGATCCAGAAGAAGACTTCTAAGAAGGGCACATCGGCTACTGTTAGTGGTAGTAATATCAACAACCTCGACGATTTCTACGGTGACGGCGCTACAAAAAACACCAACTCTGACGAGCCTAGTGACTCTGGTCAAGCCGATGGGCAAAGCGAATCCGAAGAGCTGGAGTTGGTTCTTGACAAGGATCTTGAATTGCTATTGAGTAGCATGAAGCCTCTATTACACAGCCGCAGCTCAGGTGTCATACTCGCTGTAACACGGTGCTATGTCGATGTTGGCACACCAGACTATGTGTCTCATGCCATCGGCCCGTTAGTATCGCTTCTGCGCGGCTCGTCAGATATCCAACAAATCGCCATGTACAATATCGTTGCCGTGTGTTTGATACGACCACAGGACTTTGTGCGCTACTCGTCGCATTTTCTCGTGCGCGCTACTGATCCAGTGCCGGTGCTTCAACTCAAACTTGAGGTCTTCACGCTGATATTCCCACACAGCTCGACACTGACCAAGAGTATGATCCTCAATGAGCTAGAGCACTTTGCTAGCGGCTCAAATAAGATTCTACAGCAGGAATCTGTGCGAGCCATTGGCCGCTGTGCCCAGTCTGATCCAGATACTGCCGCTAGATGTCTGCGTTTGCTGCTTAGCCAGATCATAAGCCTTGATGGCACATTGGCTACAGAGTCTCTGACTGTCATCAGGTACTTGATCCAGAAGGACCCGAAAGGTCATGTGAATACAGTGGTCTATCTGGCCAAGAATCTCGACTCAGCTACAGAGCCCCAGGCAAGAGCTACCATTATATGGCTCGTGGGAGAGTTCTCTGGTCTTGACGGGGAAAACAACATCGCGCCCGATGTGCTCCGCATCTTGATCAAGGACTTTGTCGACGAATCAGAAGATGCCAAGCGCCAGATTATGCTTTTGGCTGCAAAGGTGTATCTCCATCACGTCAACCGAAAGCTTGAGGCATCAGAAGGGAAAGAGGCTGCTACTTTTACTCCCGGCGGTGAAGATGACGAAGATGAACACCCTATTGCCAAGATGTGGGATTATGTTCTCAGCCTAGTGCGCTACGACACGTCGTATGATCTGCGAGATCGCGCTCGCATGTATCGTGCTCTCCTCCGTGTTCCACAGCTTGCCACACTGATGCTTCTAGCACCTAAGCCAGCGCCACACTCGCCTAGCCCGTCCGACAGTCGTAAAGGCTTCCTTCTTGGCTCATCGACGCTTGTGCTTGGTGATGTCGGCGGCATCCATGGTATTCGCGGCTACGAGGCTTTGCCGGATTGGGTCCGTGAGGGCTCGGAGCCGGAACCCAGTCTACGCGACTCCGAAGACTCTGTGCCCACTTCAGCAGCAAGCTATAACAACGCTAGCCCATCTGACGTTCGTATCATGACGGCGGCAGAAAGACTAGGCGAGGCCGCAAGAACAGACTCAGGATCACCATCAAGTCTCATAAGTGGTGCAGCTAGTCCGATCAATGGAAGCAGTCAACCATCCGAAATGGGCGCCAAGATGCTAGATGACTGGCTTGAAGAAAGCGAGTCAGAAGAAGAGGAGAGCCAAGAGGAAGAAGAAGAATCAGAATCAGAAGAGGACGATGAAGAAGATGAAGAGGACGATGAAGAAGATGAAGAAGAAGAAGAAGAAGAAAGTAGTGATGACGACTCTGAAAACGCGCATCTAATGGCAGCGTAGATTCCAAGTATGAAAAAAAGCTGCATTAATTCTAGATTTCTTTCCATATACATTTATTTGTCTTGCATTGCATACCCAAGATACTGCTTTATCAATCTTCTTTTCCTCCTAGCCACCGATATACCACCGAAAAGTCCTTACCAGCACAGTTCTCATCGTTTCCAACCTCTTCATAAACACGTCTAGCACTTTCTGCTAATTCTAACCGAGCGTCTTTATCAGCCGCCGCTAACATAGCTAAGCGTAGATCTTTCTGCACTAAGCGCAAGCCAAAGCCACCCGCATAACCTCTACTAGCCGGAGCCTTCGGACAAACACCTGGGACCGGATTATTCGTATCTACCGGCCAACAACGACCGGTACTTGAACTTAAGACGGCGGTGAGAGTATCTGCACGTAAGCCCCAGCGTAACCCGAGATTCATAGCTTCTGCAGTAGCGATATTTGCGATGGCTAAGATGTAGTTGTTCGCGAGTTTGGCAGCTAGACCCGAGCCGGGCGGACCGCAATGTAAGACGCGAGAACCCATGTGTAGAAGAAGGGGTTGGATAGTGGGCAGAAGGGATGAGGGGCTGCCGAGCATGAATGTTAGGGTTCCGGCTGCGGCACCGGTTACGCCGCCGGACATGGGGGCGTCGACGAAGTAGGAGGGAGTAGTTTGGGCGGTGGATTCAAGGAGGGTAGATATAGACTGGGATGTCTGCGGATCAATGGTTGAGCAGTCGATGAAGAGACGGGGACGGGAGGTGAGTGATGGTACGAGAATAGATTCATATACGGCGCTAACATGCTCCGGCTCCGGGAGAACGGTTATGACGAAGTCCTGTATAAAGTAGACACACGGGTTTATTCATTAGTTTTTTCGTTCTTTTTCTTTTTTGGCTTACGTACTGACGTATGGTTGGTCTTGTTTGCTAACATACAGACTCTTGTACTGCATCCAGGGCAGATTCTGCACAACTCAACTGTGCTCCGTCACTAGTCGCCGGAGTCTCAGCGATGAGTCTCTGACCGGCTACAGGGTTTACATCAACTAGCTTGATATAGTCTGTTCGAAGTAACTTCTGCTGTAGATTCTTCGCCATATTAAAGCCCTAATTAATATAAAAAAGGTTTCTCTGTTAGAACACTTGATATCATACATCATAGGAGATTAACCAAGGATATAAAAAGAGGTTGTCTAACCATCTGACCTAGACCGATGAAAGTGTAGGTCTCCAAACATGGTCTTGAGTGAGAGAATAGGCGTCTCTGTAGACCGTAGTAGATTTGAGGAACAATAGTTCTGGAGATAACAATTTTTGATGTTGATAGTATCATGATGGTTGAAAGATGGTGATGGAAAAGAAAGTCAGGGGGGGGGGGGGGNNGGGGGGGGGGAAATTATACTCAAATACCAAGAAAAACAAAAGAAAAAGAAAAAGATGCTCATGTTTACGATATTTATACACCCGTTTCCGCTCTATCGTACATATTCTCCTCCAAATATCAAGAGCATGTGACGTTTCGTTTTTTTGGTTAGTATAAGCTAACCCTTTTATATAAATATCTGGGGTTTTTTTTTCTATTCACTTTTATTGAGGTGGAGATGGAGCTCTGATAGCTATGTAGCACCTCGGTTTCCTAAGATACACAGCTATAGTTATAGTTAGCTAAGTATGGCTGTTTTTTGCCTGCCGACTATTTGTATCAAAACTTAGAGTTATTCCCGGTGAGGTGTTTCTCCAATTTCATTATGCTTTTGTGATACTTTCCCATAGCATTAGTTAACTACCCAAAAATGGATCTTGTTAATATATCAACTTTTTTAAACATCCAACACGTAAAAAATATACAAATCAGTACAAATGTCAAGATAGACGACTGAAGAGTATTCCTACCTAAAAAAAATCATGTATTCTATGAAGCAATGTGTTGTTGACATGCTGTTGAACATAGCTGATCGTTTTGAGGTGATGCTAAAGTGTAAAACAAGGAGTATCTGATAATGGACACAATATTTGCAAATGGAGCCCTATATTTTCGAAAAGACACTCTACCGATAGCTAAATGACAGCAGCACGTAAGTCACTCTCTTCCCTTTCAATATTGTGTAAATTGTTGAAGATATCTCGAAAGAAGTATGGAGGTGTGGCACGAGTAGTGTTAGTTGCTTAGATACTGGAATTTGATCTTTCTTAAACTGTTACAAGTTGAAGTCCAATATTAAGAACTAGCAAATGTCCGAAAACTAAAATGTAGGTATCTTTTATAGATAACCAATTAACTATTCGTATTTACTATGCGAGTCACGCCACCGAGTCGAGTGGGTCACCTAGTCACCGAGGTGGTTGTTAGCAATGCCGTTGTATCTTTAAATACAAGTTGGGACTCTTTATTTCGGTGCCATGTGCAGGGATAAGGATATTGATGATTTTATACTACCCAAGGCCCAGGGGTGATGTAGGGTTTAGATAAATATTGATGAGTTGTTTGAAGTTTTAACAACTGACAGTTTGTATTATGTTCCTTTATCTGTATATGGATCAATACCTCAAAACTGTGTGAATGAGTGTCAACGAACGGTGTAGGTTTTATGGGGCTGAGGGAAACGTGTGGCTTCTCTCCATTTATCGAAGTCCTACATATGTACATACTTGTAAGCTCTTAGTCAATGATTCTAAGCCCATTTGTTAACATGAGCAAAGAAATACAGTCCTTACAAGTAATATAAGATCACTTTGTGGATGTCTACGAAGGTACAGTCACTACAGTGATATAGTTCTCTCTTTTGTTACTTCTTAAACTTGGATGGCAACGTTTCTTTTTTGTCGTTGCACTAACTACCAGCAAGTACTATACTAAGCATACATCAGGGCTGGCCAGTCTCAAAACACGCAAAGAAATTCATCACGCTGATACCATGCCTTGTAGTAAGATTCACACAAAATACGCAGCTACAACGCATAGAACTCGCGTAAGTACTTGTAGCTCTGCGTGTTATGGGATCAGCAAGCCCTGCTATGTATGTAGGCTACGAAAGGCCCTTGTATACAAGTTTTTAAATCATCGCAGTCAGCGTCTATAAGAAAATAGACGCTGACAATCAAAAAGAAATGCTCAAATACAGTTGTACAATAATCAAAGCTAACTATCCCACCTGTACTGTTCATCTCAAGATACCAAGTTAAGTGGAAGGTTCATGCTCTAACAGGGCTGTTTTGTAATAGTGATTTTTACCTTGGCTCCTAATCCAGAGATACTACCAACTACCTCTACAAGCAGAAGACTAATGCGAATGTTTCTAATGCCTTGACTCTATTCCTTGTTATAAATTAGATTTATATGTTTGGAATTTGGTAACCTACCTTTGTCTTCCATCTAAATATTTACTGCTATACAACATGACGTATACCACATATCATCTGGCATCAAGAAGAGTGAGATTACAGAGCCATTCACAAGATTTCTGCTAAAGGCAAAGATCACTACTTCTTTCCTCTATATCTATTTCTATACTTTCTGTGGTATTCCTTCTACCTAGATTGTTGATATTAGCCTGTCGAGCGTGTGAAAAGGTGGTCATCTCTAGTTATTCTATCTGTATATCTCAGCATGTGCAACCCTTGGACTTGGATTTTTTTTTCAAATTCATTAATCTTATTGAGCTGTCTAGTTATGAAGATGTGAACTCCTATTTTCTCTTACACCTGAAGGGTCGAGGATATACCACAATTACCTTCCAAATTTTCGCCTGTTTAGATTTTTACTGCCGAGACAGGATGATAGACGTGCCGAAGCAGCCACACTACTTGTATGTTAGTAGCAAGTTTCAGAATCTATCGCATGAAGCGACAGAATATGGTGAGTTTGACTTTCTGGGATAAGGGGATGATGATCTTTGGAGGTTTGCTTTTGCTCATGTTTTGGTTTCTATTCTTGTTACTATTCTGTGTCCCTATTATTATTGTTTTCTTTTCAGTTTTTGGTTTTCCCTAGACGGTACGTTCCATATTACTCTACTCACTTCCGCACAAAATATAATACATAGGCACAATCAGGTCTGGAACAGCCCTGATGCCTAGATGTAGGGTAGGACTTTCTGTGTCACAGGCCGGATTCAAACCCGGTATATCTCTTGTGATTTTTACCGCTTTAAAGTTATAGACAACAAAAGGATTAAGCAATATCCACTAACTTACATATGTCAAAGGACAAAAAGCATACCTATCTTTTGTATGCAATAAGTGTTTTTTGTAGTTAGAAAGGGTTTCAAGCCTATTTTGGTGATGTGTAAAGAAAATTACAGCCTTCATATAGGAAGAATTTTCTTTAGTGAATGTAGCTATTTGAAGTGCTGACAACTAAACATCTTCAGAAGCCAGTAACTTCGAGTGTTATAGGTGTTATAGTGGGCAATGATGCTTTGATACCTATGATAAGTCTTTCCGGCTGTAAACTAATTATATGGGCTTTTTTCTGTCTTTAATCTATTTTTTGCTTCCTTTCCTTAATTGTGACGAAGTTTTACCTTAGTCTTCCTGGCTGTGTGAACCGGGTTGCAACCAATCTTGTTTTTTCTACTGGTTGTTTTATTACAGCTCGTAGCCTCTTGAAACTCATAACAACTGACCTCTGATCAAGCTGAAAGCCGCTTAGCTAGCTATTCTGTACTACACATGAAAAAAAAATACAACAGTTATAGTTATACCTCTGTAGATACGCCTGCGCGTATATACAATAGGGATACAGTGAACCTTATATAGTTCATGTATTACATATCTGAAGCATCAATGCGATGTTTCTGTCGCTGACTAAGCTTTTTTTTTCTCATATGCCACATTATCATGCATGACAAGATGATCTCGAAGATGCCTGATGTGAGCCTTGATTTTGTCAACTTACAAATATTACCTTCCAGCTTGAAATAGATTACGTCACATATAAATCACACTTCATACTTGAACCAATTTTGCCCTCTTTCTATATATATGCTATCAGATATTTCAAACCATGGACTTCACAGATTTAACTAAACAAGAGATGTTTGAGTTGTTGCAGGTTGGTTCCAATACATGAAGATGCATCTTCCCCAAAATGAATTCCACAACTAAGTAACTTTGAATATCATAGAAAGCTCAACGCGAAAAAGAAGCATCTGATCAGAGAGCCGAACAATATCGACTTGAAAAGGAACAAGAACGACGCGACAAAGAAGCTTCTAATCAGAAAGCCGAACAATATCGACTTGAAAAAGAACAAGAACGACGCGACAAAGAAGCTTCTGATCAGAGAGCCGATCAATATCGACTCGAAAACGAACGACTCCAACACCGCAATGGCAATACGGCCTTTGAAACTCATACCCATAACAGCTTTGCCCTCAACTACAAAACATTGAAAATAGAAAGTCAATCAGCATTTCTCACAACAGGTGGACCTACCTCAGTTGCCAATCG